>VMOF01000001.1:47298493-47381076 GCA_011764245.1 Trialeurodes vaporariorum
AATAAGTGGGGAATGTGGGATGTTGAAAAGGAAATTCGATTAAAGGTGAGCACATCACTTACAGGAAAACAAGTTAGTGTCATGACAGGGACGGGGAGAGATGGGTTGAAGGGAAACGAGGGACGATGGGCAGAAGCTAAGGAAAAGGGACAAGGCGCGGGGGTCCGGAGGGTGATGAGAGGAGTTTTGCGGGCGGCAGACGTCAGAGGGTACACAGAGAGAGAGAGAGTGAGAGGACGAAAAGGAAGCGGCGGAAGGGATTCAAGATCTTGTTTGCGAAATACATTAAAGTCGGAAAAGGGATACATGAAACGGAGAGCACGAAGGAGCTGTCCCTGTCCGAAACTAGTTACTCCAGCATCGTTGACTTCCTGTAAACAGGGACAGGGACAGGCACCGGGGGTAGGAAGAACCGGGCTGCCACTGCCCGGCCAGATGGAGGACCAGAAAGCTCGAAGCTCGGAGGAGGGAGAGAAAAAAAAAAAAACAAAAAAACGTAGACGCGAAGAAAACAGGGATGTCGACTCTTAGTTCCGACTGTGTTGCCAAAAAGTATGGAAGGATAGAAAATACCCCCGAAAATGTTGATTGACCTTCTTCGAATCCTTGGAATTTTTCCCTAAAATTTATGGATTCCATTTTCAACCCGAAAAAGAAAATTCAACGACTACCGCGTTATACAAGAATTCTGTTTAGTACTGTCCAACCAGAATTCCGGTTTCATTTACGAGAATTCCGATTACATTCACAGGCTTTCTGGCTACACTGGAAAAAAAATATTACCAGAAGCATGACCATGTGAACTGATGTAAGCAGGCCCGTCTCATGGGGGGGGGGGGGGCAAGGGACCCACAGGTCCAGGGCCCGGCGCGGCAGCCTGACCCACCAAAAGGGGGCCCGAAAGCCCAGTTGGTACCAGGGCCCGGGAGTTAGATGTGACGGGCCTGGATGTAAGGGATGGTACAATTACCAGAATTCTAGTGTTTGTACCATAATCCTTGAAAATATTCAGGAAATTCTTGTTCTACAACCATATTCTGGTATTAACACTAGATTTTTCCTGGTAATATCACTAGAATTTAGGAATTATTTTTTTCAGAGTACAAAAACAACCCATAACAATATGAATAATTTAATTTTTTTAAACTATTTTCATCAACCTTAATAAAGCAATCCTCAAAACTTAAAAAAAGTTGTTTGCAATTCTAGAATACCCAAAAAAGGCTGATACCAAATGACATCTAATCTATGACATCTGTTTATTGATCTAATTTAAAAATGAAAACTACCCTCTGTTGTGACCATATGGTAACGCTAGGATGTTATGGGTTGACAGAAATTTCGGTTACATTTATTGGATCAAAAAACGTCGTAAATTAAATTACACCAAAATAAAATAAAATACTTCGAGGTTTGCGCTTTGAAAGGTAAAATTGAAAGTTTATTTAATTTTCGGAAAATGTTGCGATTTTTCGTTCAAGACTGGACTTTATCCTTAATTAATCAAAATTTCTTTCAGATCTCATGTCGCACAAAAAAGCTAAAGTAGATATCCAAAAGATAATGCATGATTGGACCATTAACGGCGACAGTTTACGTCTCTTTGTCATAATCTTTTCAAGATATCATAAAAGCGGCGGCAGCAGCACAGGTCCAGTCAGAAAACACCTCTGGAAGGATATGTTATGATGTCTAGGAAAGGATGTCTTGCATTAAATCCACAAAAAAAAAAAAAAAAAAAAAAAAAAAAAAAAAAAAAAAAAAACACAATCCACAATACATTCACAAAATATCCACAATTTTCTGTTGGAAAAGAAGAAATAACTCTTAATCAAAAATGAATGTTTCAAGGTTATTGTTGATATCGATGTTGATTCAGATTTAAAATATTATTTCCAATCAAATTAGAAAAATGTCTAATTCTTTTTTTCAATATTTTTATAAACCTTGGGATAGAAATATGTATGTTTAACTTTTGTTTTGTTTTTTTTTTCTTTTTTTGTGTTTGTTTTTTTTTTGTGTAAAGTTCGGAATTTGCACACGAAAATTTGAAAATTCCAAAGAGTCACCTATACTCAAAAAAGTGAGGCAGTTTAAAAAAAAAAAAACTCACAGTCGTCCTCGTGACTTGGCGACGCTGGATTCGCATCCCCAGTCCCCTCGTTTATTTTCCAGTCCCTTTTAGCTAACTCTTTTGGGTAGCGTCCGATGTTAAAGCTTCGGTTCTGTTTGTCGGACAGTTAACAAGTCGCTTTGGGCTCTTTTAAATTTGAACAGGTCGTAACTTTCGTCTCGCGGTGAAAGTCCGCGCATATCGAGATCAGGTCTTTGCCACTCTCTCGTCCCCCTTCCCCCTTTCTCGGCCCCTTTCTTCCAAGCAAGCAAGGTTTTTCTTTTTACTCCTCTCAACTTTCACCTCTCCCCCTTTTTCACTTCTCAGAAAACTTTCAAATGCCTTCCATCCACTACACTATATCTCATTCGTTGTTTTCAATATTCTATAAATTCAGGACAGCGACCAAACAAACAAACAAACAAAAAAACAAACAACCCACTAAACAAACAGATATAAACGTACGAACAACGCTTTTGCATACTTCAACATTTTCATAAAGCTTTCGTCCATATAGTTAAAAGTGATCTTATGACCTTTCTCGCGGACCTTTAAAGTTTTTATGGGATTCAGAATCAGTGGCGTAACTAGAAAGTTAAAAGTGATCCTATGACCTTTCTCGCGGACCTTTAAAGTTTTTATGGGAGTCAGAATCAGTGGCGTAACTAGAAAGTATACCTTTCTCACTTTGTCCATTAAAATGCGTAAGTTAGAAAAGGATAGGAATTTGCAGTAAATTCAGTCTATGCATATTATAATAAAATGTGGACCAAATAAGCTGCCGCTTTGTGTTTGTTTGATTTTTACGTGTGAAAATGTCGACCTTGTGACTCATCCGATTGAAAATTCAATTAGTAAGCACTCATACTACATCTCGATACAAATCGATGAGTACCAGCGGATCGATCATTTACTTCATGGACTACTATTTGACTATACGCATCTACTTCGCTTTTCTACCCTTTGAGTCGAGGTAAAGAATCGATTTTAAGATTTAGCAGATTGCTTCTCAAAAGAATCAATTATCTTACTATAAGTTTAAAGGAAAAACAGGGGAATATAATATATTATTGCCATATTTCAAGAGGGCCGCGCGTCTTATTGGGGTGTAACATATAGCTTTTCTACCATTTGAGTCGAGGTAAAGAATCGATTCCAAGGCTCAGCAGATTGCCTCTCAAAAGAATCGATTATTTCGCATAGGTTTAAACGGGAGAAAAGGGAAATGTATTGTTGCTTTATTTCAAGAGGGTAGCCAATAGAAATCGCTTTGACACGCCAACCTGTTGAGCAAGATTCGTGAGGTAGCATGATAAGACGAAACTGGAAAAATCGAATGATTCGCCTGCGTACTTACTAAACACGGATGATCGGGGTATAAAAAAGTTGCTGAATAATTCCGTGAACAAAACACGAGCGCAGGGCTTACCCTTCCGTGCAATGACCTACGGTTTATCTTCGGGTTATTTCTAAAGGTCTTCATTTCATCCAGCTTAGATAATATAAATTAAATGGAGTAGGATGCCAGCAGGAGGCTCGCGCGCGCTACCGTGTTTCATAATTTGAAGTGTCACTCCTTCAATTAAGCAAAAACAGCACCCTGCGTTTCTGGGATACCTCTTTCGCTTCATGTGCCGGCTAGCGTATTATGATAGCTCCTCTTCTCAGCATTTACAATTATTAGAAAAATCGATTTGAGGAAAAGCGCGGCTGATTGCCACTCCTATATAAGATCGATTATTTTGTAGAGGTTTAAATGGAGAGAATCTCTTATTGTCATATTGCACGATCCGCCACTGATACTCATAAGAATAATAATAATACTTTGTTTGAATAAATAAGCTCACAATGGCCTGTCAAATGTGTCATTCAATAGTATGAACATATAGAGAATACAGAACAAAATGAAACTTAAACTTGTGTATCTAAAAAATCTTTAAAATTATAAATTCATGTATAACTTAGATAATTTTTCAGCTTTTTGGGAAATGAGCTGGTATACTTTCATATTTTTTAATGATTCAGATAGTTTTAGGAATTAACCATTACCTTTTTTGTTCTTTGTTTGTTTTGTTTTTGTTTGTCTTTTCATAATTATATTGGCAGGTTAAGTAATTTTTTTCTCCGGTAATCCTGAATTTCTCTTTCTTTTTTCCCGCAGATTCAATAAATGGCAGTTATAAATAATGAACGCGGGAAACGACCCGGAGAGGACAGTTGGTTGATGTCACACGCTCCGCCCGAGGGGTCGTAGTATCGGCTGGACCGTTGAAATATTGGCTGGATTTCCTTGAAAGCTTCTCTCAATGAGCGGGCGATGGATGCAGCGGGGGTGGGGGGGGGGGGGGGGTTACTACACCTTCCCCTACTTCCCTGTTCACGGCAACAACCATAGCCTATACAGTGCGACGGCGAAGATGGCTAAAAGTTGCGTATAAGGCGGGAAAGTGGACGCAGTACCTACCCAGTGTGATATATGATGTTGACACCTAGGGGTACTTTTCGCCAGTGGCAGCCCATTTATTAAGCGACTTGCTTTAAAGGGTTAGAGTTTGAGGCTGCAAAGTAGCAAGTAGCAACAACCTGAACTCACCACACTCAACAGTCACCACCTCCAACACTCTATACGCAAGGAAAAAGGAACTCGATATAAAGTGAGTATATTTAGACGCCTCTCTCAGCCGTGCACAGTGTTGCCAGATCGAGGGTGAAAAGCCGTATCGTCCCTATTTAAATCAATGTAAAACTTACGGCTTTTTCACCCCAATCTGGCAACACTGGCCGTGCACACCAAACGTCCAAACCCCGGTATAAATCATTCTTTTTTAACAGCTAAATCTCATCAACATCTCTCTCTCTCTCTCCCCCCTCTCTCCCCTTCCCCTCCTCACCCCTCTTCTTCTCTCTCCATTCCTCTCTCTCACTCTCTCTCTTAACGCCCTTTTTCTCTTCTATCCACTCTATTATTTACAATCCTTATCTTTAACGAGTCCTATACCATAGAGAAGATGTGTGGGACGTGCTCTTTTGAGTCATCATAGATGCAGCCATGATGGAAACCCTTAAGAGATACGGTTTTTTTACGCCTTCAATGTATCGTATAGGCAATTCCAACTCCCCCAAGTACGAACAGTTAACTACCCTCCCTACATAAACGGAAGAGTGGCTTTCTTTTAAAAGAACCTGGCCTTTAGAGGGTTAAGAGTGGACACCGGGACACAGTAATCGAGGTAACACTTTCTTTTGGAAGGATTTGCACGATAAAGAAACGGACAAAATGATAGAAACAAGGAACATTCTCTCACCTGGATAGTTGCATTGGAATTCTGTGTCCAGATAGCCACTCTAAAACACTTGCACTTTCATTTAAAACCAGTTTCTACTGAATTTATTAGAATCTTTGATTCAAGTTTAAAATAATGATGATAATACAGTACTCCTGATTACCTGACACACCAATTTCTTAAATTTAAATTACTTTCGTCCTGTAATTTGACATTAATCTAGAGGTTGTGCTATCTGCATGTTGGCAGAAATCAGCTCTCAACGCTGAAAAAACACCCTCAAATCAGTGTAAAATAATATCGCTATACAAGTGGAAACTTACGTGTGTTTATAATTGGAGTAAAACGGCTACAGTCAAACTGCACACTTTGCTACAGTGTAAATCCATAGAAAAGGATCGATCCTTTTTCGAATAATGGATCTTTTTTTGCTACGGCAATATCGAGTATGAGCTCCGAGAGAGAGGGTTGAGAAGTGTGAGAGAGAGAGAGTTAGAGAGAGAGAGAGAGAGAGAGAGAGAGAGAGAGAGAGAGAGAAGAGAGAGAGAGAGAGAGAGAGAAGAGAGAGAGAGAGAGAGAGTTTGAGAGAGAGAGAGAGATTTTGAGAGGCAGAGAGAGAGCGAGAGAGAGAGAGGAGAGGAGGAGTAGAGAGAGAGAGAGAGAGAGAGAGAGAGAGAGAGAGAGAGAGAGAGAGAGAGAGAGAGAGAGAGAGAGAGAGAGAGAGAGAGAGAGAGAGAGAGAGAGAGAGAATGGCAGAGAGAGAGGTGGGGGTGGTATACAAATTTGAAAAATAGAGGTGAAACGTGTGGATAGATGAGGCGACACGCGAAATATAGTGAGAAATAACTTTGATTCCCTGTTCATAAAATGCAGGTATTTTTAACCGACTTGAGTGGATCCTTCAGTCCTCCATATTCTCTCGCAATCCTCGCTATTCGTCTACCCGTATATATATTCTCTCCCGTACCCGCGTTTGATTCAAAAAAAGTGAAAAGGTGTAAAATGCTCCGCTGAATCGGGTGCTTTTTGAATATTTTATTGGAATTCGACTTTTATAAATGACAGTTTACGCGGAAACTTATCCGTTTCACTCCGTTAAGTTCCTTGTCAGTTGCTTCTCTTTCTCTCTCCCCCTTCCTTTTTTCTGTCTCTCCCTCTCTTCTTTTCTCTCTCTTCCTCTCTTATTTACTATAGACCTCCTATTTTACCTTCCACTCTCCTGCTTTCTCTCTCTCTCTCTCTCTCTCTCTCTCTCTCTCTCTCTCTCTCTCTCTCTCTCTCTCTCTCTCTCTCTCTCTCTCTCTCTCTCTCTCTCTCCTCTCTCTCTATTTCCCTCTCTCTCTCCCTCACCATCTAGTCTCCTTCGTGGAGCAATCCCTTAGATTGCAGGCAAAACGCGAAACTTTGTTATTGGCTTCGAAAGCGGAGAGTCGGAGAGCAAAAAGAAGAAAATAAAAAGGGTGAAAAGAAAAGGATAGCCTTCTCATACTCCGATTGACCTGCTCGTTACAAGCTCGCTATATGGCGGAGCCGTTGGTGTCATTTCACAGATTGATTGAATCCTATATTATATTTGTGAATGTGAAACTAAAGTCCCGGAGAACCGTTGGGTCGTTCAGGAAAGTCCTGGTACCGATCGGTCGGGCTCGGCTCCAATGCTTCGGGAAAATAAGTTTTTCCGTACGGGTCCCACGTCCGGGAAAATAAGTTTTTCTGTACGGGTCCCACGTCCCTTTTTAAAATGCTAAAAAAATGTTCTCTCAACAAGTTGTGCGAGTGCGAAAAGGATGCGAATCAGTTCGTTTTGCAAGATTGAAAGGGAAAAGCGAGATTTTGTCGTCTTTTTTTAAATGCATACGTTTTTACGAGCATACGATTTTGACCGCATGTGACCGAGAAACGTGATCTGATCAATTTTTTTTAAAATTTGATCGAGCGATTTCACGTTACCGTGGCGAGCGGCATCGTATGTTTTATGCGCGACTGAACAAAAATATCCATTTAAATGGAAGTATTTCATTAATGGCTTTATGATATTGATGTGTAGCTTCGATTTTATCAGATGTTATTTAATTAGATGTAAACAATCGATATATAGATTCAATTTTTATCTTATATTTAGTATTAATGTATTTATACGTTTATAGCTTCTTACAATACTCCAAGTTTTTCAGCTTCGTTTAAAATAAAATTATTTTAAAAAAAAGATTTATTACAATTTCTTGCTTTTTGTTCTGCACAGCATCATGAAACGTTGAGGAAACACTATAAATATAAAGCTAATAAAAGTATAAGTAGGTAAGAAAAAAATTGAAAATATATTAGAATCATAGAATGACATTTGTTTTCTGGTGAACGGTTACTAGTCGGTGCTCGGTTTGATCATTTCTCCACACCATTCACCAGCTGTGAGGAAAGGGTGATCGAAGAGAGACAAAAGGGTGCCAAAAAAGTACATGGATCACTGGTTATCGGGAGCAGAAAAAAAAAAAAAAAAAATAATGACACGAACCAATAACAAAAATACTTTACAGATAAAATTATCCATTCATTCATTATTTTTCCTCTTCCTTATATATATTTTTAACTGCTCTCAGTTTACGCAAAAAAAGGGAAAAAAAAAAGGACGGTGAAAAAAAAAAAAAAAAAAAAAAAAAAAAAAAAAAAAAAAAAAAGAGAAAAGAAAAAAAAAACACCCTTTCAAAAACTATTTTAGCTCACGTTTAATACTCATTACACTGGCTTAGTATTGTTATTGTGGATATTTCGCGACACCCTGTTTTGACTTAGTGCTAATGTTTAGTCAAGAGGTTTCCTCTTTTAAGGGAAGAAAACCCCTTTCAACTGTTCAAAAAAAAGGGACTGATAAACCACCCTTAATCTAACAAATAGTTCGCAGGTCTCGGCTTCTGTTTGTTACTTTGTTTCTTTTTTTTTTTGTCTGATTTTTTTGTTACTCTTTTTTTTCAGCGTTGGGTGTACTTTCCAAAAAACTACCCCTTTCCTCCCCTTTTTGTCGCTCCAATACCCGTGAGGCCGTGAGCCGGTGAATAGACCCAGGACGCTCAGGTACGCTCTCCAAACGGAAGGATTGTGATATTTATTTAACAAGTGGATTAGAGCCGATTACTTGTCGATTATATTGATTTTATCGAATATAACTGTGGAGACTTTGAAGAGGGAGAAGAAATTGTTTTTATACTTCTTCCTCTCTTGTACCGTTGAAGTCGATGGTATTGGCGTGGTTTGTTTTGGTACAGACTTGACTGATTGTGGGTTTCCTCCCCTTATCTCTCTCTCTCTCTCTCTCTCTCTCTCTCTCTCTCTCCCTCCTCCCCTCCCCCCCTCTCTCTTTCTCTTCTCATATTCTCTCCTCTTGCTGTTAGTATAGTGTCTATACTCATAAATTGGGTTAAAGTGAATCTCAGCCAGTGGCGGCGCGTGACTTTCGAACCTGGGGGTGCAAATGCTGATGCACGATTGGGGAGTCCGCGGAGAATCCAATCAGAAGTGGGCTGGGGGGGGGGGCTCCTCCCATGGATAAGTTTAGATAGAGAGAAAATCGGCTCTGAGCCACACTTTAACGAAGTAATCAATGTGTCTTCCTAAAAAATAAATAAACAAATAAATAATTAAAAAAAAAAAATAAAAATAAAAAAACAATAAAAAAAAAAAAAAACGAAAGCGCCGCAAGGAGTATTTCAGAAAACTGAAATCGCTAGGAAATAAATAATTTTGATAAGCGTCTCGTTGTAAGTAGGGGGTGTAAATGGATCAGCAACTGATAAAATGAAATGGTGAAAATGACGGTGTATTAACTGACGCCGAACTGAAGAGGCAGCGTGGAAACGAAAGAGAAAATGTGAGAGGATTAGCCTATGAGCCGCGAGCGCGCAAGTCCGCTCACCGCTGCGCTGCGCTGGCGCTAGTCAACAGCAAGCCGTCCGTCTCGCTGGTTCGTTAAGGTGGTAACAATCGGGGTCTCGGGGACCGATCGCAAATTTCTCGTTTGCGATCGCCACGGCTTTTCGGCCATAACCCGTCTCCTACCCGCTCACCCCCCTCTTCGCCCCTCGCCCTAATCTGGCGGTGCAAAGGAAGATTTGCACCTCCGAGACGGTGGCGGTCTCGTGGAGCTAAGAGGAACCAGATTTTGATGCGCGGCGGCAGACGGACGGACTAATTTTCTATCCCTCACATCGCTACCCGCAAGAAATCGTTATTTACTATTTATTTGATCAAGTCATTGCTTCTTCTGCTTTCTCCGTGGGGGTGCAATGCACCTCTGCACCCCCAGTACGAGCCGCCACTGATCTCAGCAAATAGTCTGCATTCATTAAAAGAGCAGGATTTCATCCGGTCAGAATTCCTCTTCGTCCCTTGCATTAAAACTTCATATTTTAAAATCAGTAGAGAAATGTACACCGAGATGTGATATCTGAAAAAAAAAACAAAAACATAATATCTGTTGTCAAAATTTCAAATTGAAGTAAAACATATTTTGAAATCAATGTTGAGAATCGATCGTAAACCATGATTAGACCAAAGGTTTGTATATTTTATAGAAATTTCGATCATGCGCGTGCGGTCGAAACGGTAAGTTTTAAATATCTCGATAAAATTTTGATAGGTCGAAAAATATAGAATTTCTCATATAAAGCACGTTAAATGTGCATAAGTAAGTTGCGGTTGAATTATTTAGATCACAGCCAATTTCCAGGTGTCCCAAGGTCAAAAACAAAATGTGTAAACGCTATACAATCGGTGTAGGTTTAATACCATCGGGTTCGTCAACAGATTTTGAACTTAGATTAAGCCTCGGTCAGCACTTATATGGTCAACGGGAGAGGAGAGGAGAGTTGAGTTGAGAGCAAAAAGCGAATGTTTATACGCTCAGTTTGGAAAGGTCGCAAAGGGGAAAGAGACGCCTCTCTCCGCGCATGCGCAAAGCGTAGTCCCTTTGCAGTTCACGCGGCCGGCCGGACCCCGGACATTCGATCCTCGTCCGCTAGAAGGGTAATGGAGGAAGGGACAGCGGTAGGGATGGAGGGGAGCTGTGAGTCCACTCCACACCCATCCCGCTTTTGAAAAGGGCCTCTAAAAATAAAAAATAAAATAAAAATGGTCAAACCGGAAAATGGTGGTAACCGTCCAACGGTTGGAAACTTGTATTTTTGACTCGTGGTCTTCGAGCTCCTCGGCCGTCGTCGCTCTGTATTGATTTTGTTGTATGGACATTGCGAGCGACCAGAGGTGGCAGAGGCTCGCGAGTTAGGGCCTAGCACGCGGCTCGGCGCGCGGTGGCCACGACCTGGTCTAGGCACATGCCTAACTTCTTAATCAAGTTCAAGCAGCGTATTCAAACTACTGAAAGGTGATTTTGAGACTTGAAATTGTCGTATCAGACCGACGCACAAGGGTAAAGAGGGGGACTCCACAAAACGTCACTGCAGGTTCGAATTTTTTTCGGCAATCTTGCCGTCATTCGGTCTAGAGAGAATATTGGTAATATTTTGCAATTTTTTTAACGGAGCAATCGTAATTTTTTTTGTTTTGTTTTTTGTTTGTTTTTTGTTTGTTTTTTGTTTGTTTTTTGTTTGTTTTGTTTGTTTTTGTTTTTTTTTTGTTTTTTGTTTTTTTTTTGCGAAATCACATTATTACACCAATTACTATTTTAGACCCCCTCCCTCATTTTTATTATTTGTATATGCTTTACATCGGCTAGTTATTGATACTAATTACTACGCATCATTGAAAAAACAAAGTTTTATGTACAGACGAAGCAGCTTTTTAAAATAGCTTCGCAGAGCAAAAACTCAAGCTGTACCGGAGAAAGTTTCAGGTCTACTAAAGCAGTCCTTCTTTAGAGTGACAACCTCTTTTCTTGCTTCGGCTCTGCCGAAGTAGTGCTACAGGACAACCGCAACTTTCTCCAGTAGAGCTGGGACTTTTGCTCTGCGAAGCTATTTTAAAAAGCTGCTCCGGCTTTACTTAAACTTTGTTTTTTCAGTGATCATCTTACTATTATTTTCATATACTCGTATAAATATATTTAAACTGTTGTATACTGCTTCCGGCAGTTACTTTTTATCTAAGGAAGTCCTAAACACTTGGGTTATATTAATTTATTTGGTGATGAGAAGGAAGGCAGTGGCGGAGCGTGCAATTTGGCAACGTTGGAATGTGTCTATTTAAATCCAATAAAAAGATTGAACTATTGGATGTTCGCGGTGAACACTTTTTGCATTCGATCTTTTACATGGGTTTAAATGGACACATTACAACGTTGCCAAATTGCACGCTACACCACTGAATAAAGGTATCATCTTGCAAAGAAGCGACCTGAAACCACCTCAAATGAAATCGATCTGAAAAGAATTTATTCCAGACCAATTACTGATCATTTACACAAAATGGTCATCACATTCAAGAGAGTGTATGGCGAGTTGAACCATGCTTTTGGATTGAATTTATTTTTAGGGGCGGATATAAAAAGAGGAAAATATCTTACTTTCCGAACGGCCATCGTAAATTATGGGATGACGAAAATCATCCAATAATGTACGTAAGAGCTACTAATTTTTTTTCTCCGTGTTTTGAAGAAAAAATCGAAATGGGGCAAAAAAAAAAAAAAAAAAAAAAAAAAAAAAAAAAAAAAAAAAAAAAAAAAAAAAAAAAAAAAAAATTATGTTAAACTGAAGGAATAAAGATCAAATAAACATTATTAAAATTTTTTCCAAAATAAGTAAAACTAGGAATTTTTTGGACGAATAAGTTATACTTTCTCAGCTATAAAACAATGACTAATCTGTCAACTCAAACCAACGAGACGTCTGATGGTGTCCGCAAGAAAGTATGGTAAACTTCACCAGAGTATAGTAAACTAAACCTCAGGTATCAGTTAGAATAAGCTATCAGCTATCCTGATTTTACCACAAGTTATATGTTAAATTTACCATACTCTAGTTAAATTTATCAGACACGAAAAAAAAAGACTGGTAGAATTTACCATCTGCATAGCTGATTTTTGTAGTCTGCTATCAAGTATGGTAAATTTTACCATCATATGGTAAATGCAACGTACTTACCTTGTGGTAAATTAAGATAACCTGTTGTTGGTACATGTCACCAAAAGGTGCATTGCATTTACCATATCATGGTAAAATTTACCATACTTCAAAGCAGACTACAAAATCAGCTATGCAGATGGTAAATTCTACCAGTTTTTTCCGTGTACTCTGATAAAATTTACTAGACTCTGGTAAAATTCACAATACTCTGGTAAAATTCACAATACTCTGGTAAAATTCACAATACTCTGGTAAAATTCACAATACTCTGGTAAAATGTACCTTACATTCTGGCTGACGATAAAATCTGATATACGTATATATGGTTAAGTACACCGAGCTTTTTTCAATGACTAACCCTTTCAAACCTGAAAATACATTTCCTTCAGGGACGGATTTTTGGCCATCATAGCTCATCTGGGCACAATTTTCTCATACAAAAATATGTGCTTATCATATTTTCATTTTCTTCATAAGATTCTATGTTTTTCAGATGTACATTGAAATGTACACCAGGTTTGAAAAGGTTAATGTTGAGGCACTCAAGTTGTAAAATCACTCGCAAAAACTCACGCATCTTTTTCTACTGTGCGAGTTTGCTTCGTCATCACAGAGTCCCTTTCGCGGATAGATTTAATTGGGTGCATTTTGCTTCGCGCCTGTTCTTCGCCGCTAAGTCCCAACTAGCCGTTCAAGTTGTGGCGACCCGGTTCCCTCCCCTCCTCCCCCCACAAACCCACCGCCATCCCTGCTTAAACCCCATCCCATTCCCGTGCGCCTCAAGCTGGATGGTCAACCACTAGCAATACGTAACGCTTCGCCGTTTCGGAGCTGCGAGACTTTCAAACTCGGTTTAGAGAGAGACTCTGTTCGATACTTTTCCCCTGAAAGTTTCAAGCATACCACACGCCGTACACCGCAGGCAGCGCGCGCTCGGCTGTCGCTGTCACGACTCGCGAGAATGCGCTAGCTCCGCCGCGCCGCGCCGCGCCGCCCGCCCCGTTCCTCTGCTCCGGGATGGCCGACGTCATTAATTTGTCAGTCGATGCGGTTTGCTCTCTATCCAGATCCGAGACCTCCCGATGAACTCGGAAGAGACTTTGTCGTTTCCTTTCTTATTTTCCAGTCGAGACTCCAGAGAGCTTGGGTTTCGTTCGGTGCACACAACCAGCGCCAGTCTTTTGACCGAGTTTCCTAGCCGAAAGTAAACTTAATCCGCGAACTTAACTTAAACTTAATCCGGACTCAACCTAATAAACCTCAATCTTAACCTGAACCTTAATTCGGCAGCGAGCATGAGAAATTGTCCAGCAGGGCAGCTAGCATAATCGCAGTTAAGTGTTTCATCATGGTTACAGGATTTTTTGCTGACGCCTGACAATGGGCGTCTCATGAAATCTGGCAACGTTGGGTTTAGCCCTTTTAAACTCATAAAAAAGGTCAAACTGATGTGAGTACACAGGAAACTCCATAAAAGCGATATTTTATACGGGTTTAAGTATACAAAATGCAACCTTGCTACATTGCGATTTTCTGGAAAAACACCATTGAAATAAATGGAGCAGTTGCAGGGGTCTGAAATGTTGCGTTTTTTATAAATAAAATAATTAGTGCTTAACAAGCTGAGAACAAATGTTCTTTTTTACGATGATTTTCTAAATATACTAAAAAAAACAAATTAGTTCATTTAACAATTCCAATGTTATAAGCGGTGACCGCAACATGGTAAAAGTAAATTTGACGCATAACGGGATGCTAAATTAACAAAACAATTTTTTTAAACTAGCAACACAAATTGTTAAGTCAAAAAAATTACTGTGAATTTAACGTATACATTTTGTTGATTTCACAATCTATTTTGTCAGTTTAACGCTAAATCTGCTGTTAGTTAAGCATCCAGTTTTGAAAAATTAGCTTTTTACCATTTTGCGGTCACCTCTCTCAACATTAGAACTGTTAAATCAATTTTTCTTCCAGTGTAGGTACTTAATACAAGTACTTTTTTACTTTATAATTTTAAGAAGGATTTTTCTTCTATGAAGTTCCAGTTCTATCCTCTTTTCTATTCAAGCTGTACAGCGTACGGTTCAAGAGACCAAGTCATTGTCAATAATGGAAGGGGGGGGGGGGGCTAGAACCGAGGAGGAAATTAAGAAAAGCCACTTATTCAGATTCAGATAAGAGTTGAATAACTGAACGAGTGAAAGAAGAGAGTGAATGGATAGTCCGCGACAAGTGTGAGTTAAGGTCAGGCTGAGGGGAGCGCACGGTGGGGGGGGGGGGTGAGGATTGAAGTGGTGTAGTTCAGTAAAGAGATTCTTTGTGGAGAGGACTCGCTTCCGATGAGGAGTCAAAGAGGTGGCTGGGCTGTACCAGTTGAGGTGTTCGTGTGCTGAGGTCTAAAAGGTTGAGGTCACCGCGAGATGAGATGAGGGGTCGCGAGGTTGCGAGGTCGAGAGAGAGAGAGAGGTTGAAAGGTTGAGATGCCCGCAATGATGGTTTAATGCGGGGCCGCGCGATCTACAAAATGATCCAGTGGCTGGAGGATGAGTGCGAGATCTGGTATCTGGTATATCTGGAGCAAAGGGGATGATGGAGCGGCGAACCTTGATTGTTGATCTGATCCTGATCTCGTTTTTTAGGGGCGATGCTGCATCCTGATCCCTGCGATGCTCCTCCGCCTGGCTCTCTCTCTCTCTCTCTCTCTCTCTCTCTCTCTCTCTCTCTCTCTCTCTCTCTCTCTCCCCCGCTGTTGCTCCTGTCTCGGATCAAAGGTGATGCTGAACAAATCAGGTTGCTCTGTTTCTCTCTTGTTGTTTTGTGTTATTGTTGAGTTCCCGAGTGAGTCAATTAACTTCTCGCCCCTATATAGACCTTAGTGATGCAAAATACTCGTGTATGTTTCATACACATACCCTATATACACGCCCTGCTTATTAATTCACTCCAGAGCACAGACTTTATGTATTTTAAACGACATTTTTAAATTCACCAATGATGCTACACAGTAGATTGACCCAACCAAACTACTACAGGTTGATCACAATATTATGCAGTTCAGCTCAGTGTAAGACAACACTGAGAGAATTCTTTTTATAATCCAAAGTGTATTGGTGTATTTCGTTTGTGTTAAAGAAACTGCACAGTGAAATATTGACTGAGGGAAAATTCCTTTCACCCTAGGAAAATTTCTGCTGCTACAAGTAAAATATTCCTTGTTGTGACAGTGATTCTCCTTCATGCAATAGGACTTACTTCGCGCAAGGAAAACTGTCGCAAGTAAACGTGTTTCCTTGTTTTTAAAGAAGTGATTTCTCTCTCAGTGAATAATGCACGAAAATACTCGCATCTGTGACCGTTTCTGAATCGGTTGAATTATTATTAAACTTTTGAGATTGTACTGACCAGAGTATTTTCATGCATATTATGCGGTCCTATACAGAGAACTAAACTGTGTAAATCAGGTTAGGTTAGGTCAAGAACTCTAATGAACTATACAAGCCGCCAGGGATTGGGAGCCGGAGCCGTGGTCAGATCTGAATTTTATGTTCTCCTGGGCATAAAATTGTATGAATACTAAAATGAGTTACAATTTATCATTCAAATACTGAATCCAAAGGCTCTTTGCACTAACAGAGCTTGATTTCAAAGATTCGGTTTCAAAGTTATTGCGTTGAGAGCTCTTTGGGAGCACGGCTCCCAAAATGTGCTCCCTAAAGTTCTGTTGATGCAAAAGCCAATTTTGATTCAGTATTTGAATGATAAATTGTAACTCATTTTAGTATTCATACAATTTTCTGCAGAGGAGAACATAAAATTCAGATCTGACCACGGCTCCGGCTCTCAATCCCTGCAAGCCGCTGTACTAACTTCAAGCAGTCGCGACAGTCGCGTAAATCCTTCAGAGCATTAATGAATTGACGCAGCCAGGATTACACGTCCTCTTTCCCTGTTTTTTACATTGTTTTTTCGAAACCAAGAATAAGGTTTTCAGTTACTTGCACAGCGGGTTGCTTCGAAAATTTGACTAAGGACTAATGCGACTACTGTTTGTGTACTATATGTAGATTGATGTACATTGCAAGAAAATTTGTCGAAACCAATATGAGAGTGAGAGTCGCTGTGAAAACCAAGACGTGCCCCCCCCCCCTCCTCCAATGCCACCGCAGAACCGGTCAGAAATAACGTTTGAGCCCTTTCAAGCACCGAATATAGAGATGCAATTATTGGAGAAGGAGCAGCTCTCCACTCTTCCACTTCCCTCACCCCTACTCCCCCCGCCCGGCGCGGCGCCCGGGAGGAGTTCAAGATTTGCGAGCTCCGACTTTTGGAAACGATATTACATCAAAGATTCTACTTAGCATCCGAATTGAATACCGGGAATCGGACGAGCGAGCCAGTGTCGCGGTCCTTCATGGGATGGGGAGTTGATCATTGGGGGGGGGGGGAGCACTGACTATGAACTATGTAGAGAGCAGGTATCCACGCAGACATAACCGAGACAATTCATCCCCGCTGCGCCGTGAGGAAAGGTTGGGCAAAACGATGGCTACGCGAGCTCAGCGGTTTGCAGAAGGGTCTGGGGGCGCAGGTGAAGGAGCGAAGGAGAGGGATGGGGGAGAGCGGAGACGACGACAGAGAGAGAGACAGAGAGAGAGGGAGAGAGAGAGAGAGAGAGAGGGGAGGAGAGAGAGAGAGAGAGAGAGAGGGGGGGGAGGAGAGAGAGATCCAACGGGAGCGATGGATGGGGTAAAAAGAGAGAAGTGGGAGGTTGGGGGAGGAAGAGAGAGAGAGATAGAAGTATAAAGGACTCGACGTTTATATTAATTGTCCCCAGAGCAGAGAGACAATGCCGCTGGAGTGTCCTGCGAGCCCTCTTGTCCTCTTGTCCTTTCAATTGCGCCACGACTTTGATTGGATGACCCGCGCCACGCCGAGACTTGCGGATTTTAGTTTCTCGCCGGCCCAGGAGCAGACCCCCCTCCCTTCCGTCCCCTCTTCTACCACCCCCGCATCCCCCTTCCTCCCGTCATTTCCCTGAGCTCCTTATACAATCCCCACGATTTCAAATTCAACTTGACTCTCTCTTTGCTCTCCTCAAAGCTCGACTTGCCTTCATTTGCAAGTGGCCGCCTCCCCCTCCACCCTCACCCTCACTCTCCTGTCCGTTTTGCCCTTGTCGTCACGTTTAACGATTTGATTTCGAATCAAGTTGAATTAGAACATTTGATTTTCAAAGTGAAACTCTTGGAAGATTTTTAGGGGATGAGGATCCCCTCGTCTCTTTGAACTTGAAGTTGTGAATTTCACCCCCCCCCCCATGCATTGGTGGCGTAGGGTGCAATTTGGAACTTAGCATTTTGCCTATTTAAATCCGTACAACAGATCGAATTTGAGGGTGCTCGAGATGTCCGTTCAAGACTTCGATCTTTTTCATTGGTTTGAATGAGAAAAAAAAAAAAAAAAAAAAAACAAGCCGCCTTCAAAACACGCGCGCGTGTTAAGAATGGATGCACGACCTTAATCAATAATTGATAGGCAGGGTACTTCAGGTTTACAGCCAAACGGTTTTGTATGACTGATTTTTATTACTGTTGTTTTGTATTTTCCTCAAACATCAAAGTTTGTAATTATTTAATTAATATAGAATATACTCGCGTGCCTTTGTCAGAAAGGTTTGGGATATAAACATTTGTGAGCTTAAATATATAGGATGACTCGCATAAGGTTCCACTCGTTGAAAAGATCAATTTATGAGGTCAAAATAAGACTTTTTCCCGTAGAAACATGAGCAAAAAAATGCCCCCCTTTTGAGCTACAGCCCCTCAAAGTTTTTAAAAAATGTTTAGTTTTTTTGCAATAACGACCACCATATTATGAACCAAATGTGATGAAACGTGTCTCGAGGTAATTTTAAGAATTCCATAGCGAAAAAGACAAAGCAATATATTCTACGATGAGTGGTACTCCTAAGAATATCAATTATCTTAGAATATTTGAGTGAGTTGATAAATTAAAATTAAAACGAAGTTAATTAATATCTGCCTAATATAAGCCACAGGAGGGCTGAATTTTGTATTCTTCGTCAAAATTATCGGTTATTAAGAGTTGATTGGCAAATGTTTGCATTAATATAAATCCCAATAATTTGCTACTTTTCATCACTAGACGACTACAGAAAAATACTCAACAATTTTTGCATAAGTGAGAAACGTTTTTGAGACTTTGGCCCATTTATAATAAACTGGTGAATTAGCATATCTCTAACTTAATCTCACCGCAAGTTTTATGAGGACACTCTCTTGACTTATGAGCCATATTTTATGATTCGGTCAAAACTCCTCCCAACTCCTCAATTCGGTGAGGTTGCAATCAACGCTCATCCGAAAAGTTTCGAGTCATAGCGTTTAATGCGCAATAAACTCATTTATATATTTAGCTACCAGTTATGGTCCGTCCGAAACCCAAGTTTCATCGTATATACATGTATATAAACGCAATATTCGAGAAAATGGCATACATTGTAATGAAGGGACACAGGACGGAAGGAGCTCATATTATTTTATGGCGAATGGCGCAATCTCTTTCTGCCCACTCCCACTCTCCCGCCATTCGCGTTGACGCACTATGGTCCAAGACACTGGCGCAACCAGGATCTCTTCCATCTCTCTCCTTTCCCATTTGAATGTAAAAGTAAGAAAAGGACAGAAAGAGGGGGTTTTATCCCCTTGTCCATCCTTGTCTAACATACGTTTCTTAATGGAGAAAAGAGAGAGATGAAGAAACTCTCGTTGCGCTACTGGTCCAAGATCGAAAAAAAAAAGTGGCTAAAAATCAGTAAAAAAAAAAATGTCAATAAAAAAAATCATCGTTCCCAATCTTGTAAACAATTTAAAACTTTCAGATGACGTTTCTTGGTTTAGATTACTTTCTAAAAGGTGTTTTTGTCATTAAAATTGGTCCTTAAAATTTATAAATAATAAATTTATAAGAAATTTACTTTCGGATTTTTGGCCACTTTTTGATGATGTAAAGACCTTAGTGCGACGGGCTCCTTTGCCCGATCAGGGTTGCGTGCGTGTTCAGCCACTGCAAATAAGCCATAAAATACCGAACGATAGGAAGGGGCTTCGACCACAACCCCCCCCCCTTTTCCACAAACCTGCGTCCCTTTGCCCTTCGCCTCGAAAAATAAACTGTCCCTTGTCTATATAGTCCGACTTTTTTCGTAAATAATGTTCAATACCAATGTCCACAAAGCACAGTAATGTTCATGTCTGTCCCCAACCCATTTCCTCAAGAAACGTATAACTCATCCCTTACGCTGAAAAGGGTGCGATTTAGAAACATTTCTCAAACTCAAGAATGCTCAAGATTCCTTATGCAATAAAATATATGGTCGTCGGCTCGCTCTGTTCAAATATTAAGGTTATAAATGAAAACATCCTACCCTAAAAACAAATGTGCTGAATTTAACTATTTTACATATAGTTGAAAGACTGGATAAAAGTTAAAACTGATAGTTTGACCATTATTTTAAATTAATTACTTCTGTGCTATATTTATTAATTTGACTGTTTCAAATGGTAAATCTAACAGTTTTTAAGTTTAAAATAGTATGTAAATTATGTAAATGATAGTTGAATCCAGCAGTGTTTTTCTTTTCTTTTTCAGTGTATATACAGCTAGGGAGTCCAGCCGACTTTTAAACGTACCTAATACTAGGTACGTTTATTTTAATACTCCGATGATTCTGTACCTTTTGAAAAAGTCTACACAGTCCGGCTCAGAAAAGTGACCGTATAATCCACGAAAATACTCTGATCTGTAATATTTTTGCTCACAAATGGAAACACTGTTGACTTTAAAATTCGATGAAATTTTGATTTTCACTGATGATTATATCGGTTGAAAAAAAAAGGGGGAAAAATATCAGATCAGAGTATTTTTGTGCATTTTAGACATACTACACTTATTAACCATAATTTTTTGTCAACCGGTGATTGATGTTAATTGAAAAAAATCCAATTAAGATGCGCAAAACGGCAGTCCTGGTTTCCCTGGTGCAGTGGCGGCTCGTGCAATTTGGCAACAACGGTTTTTCTACATTTGATTTCATGTGAAACAATCGATTCTAAAGTGATGCAGCGCTTCATTAGCATTCGATTATTTTACATAGATTCAAATGGAGGGAAATCATTGCTGCCAAACTACACGAGCCGCCACTGCCCTGGTTACACTTATATGAACAGTTCAAGGAACAGCTCTCCTCGCATAACTAAACGCGCGGTGTGTATGCTGTATGAAAACAGACCAATTTTGATAAAAATTGACTTCGTAATATTTAAATTTCAAACTTCATAATATTTAAATTTCAATTCAGAAACTATGCCTCGGTCAATGGTGAATAGAAGATCAGGATGGAATTACAATTTGCAACTGTCGTAATTTTCTTAGTACGAGGGCGTTCAACTTATAAGTTTCCCTATTTTTTTATCTCTAGCCCTGTTAGTGCTAGAGACATTTTATTTATGCGGTTAAATTTGTCAAATCCTCAGCTTTCCAACGGTAATTTTGTTTTTGAAATTAAAGCAATTTTTGTAAGAAAAAAAGCTTTATTTCTACACCCGTGTCGAAAAATTCCCCGCCTACTTGTGAATTGTGAAGTAAAAACTAACTTTGACACTTAGAATGAAGAACGCGAAAATTTAAAATAAAAATTACCCCTTATTTTTGAATTATTCCATTTTTACGACTTTCCACGTAATCTCCTTCCAGATTGATTTATTTTCCGCAGCGTTGAACCAGCTTTTCAATACCTTGGGCAAAAAATTCTCAGTTTAAGGACTTGAAAAAAGTCATCACGGTCTACTTCAGGTGGTCATCTGACTGGAACTTGACGCCTCCAAGATTCTTCTTGGTATGTGATTATAATGCATCTCATGGTCATCTTAGATAAGATTTCGTGACAAACATTGAGCGCAGCAATGGGTATGGAGTGATAACGGCTCATATTCGCCGCTGATCAGACGAATGCTATTGTTCAAAACAGACGAATACTTTTGGCTGAAAAAGTTGGCGGGGAATTTTTCGACACGGGTGTAGAAATACAGCTTTTTCTCCTACAAAAATTGCTTGGATTGCAAAAACAAAATTACCGTTGGAAAGAAGAGGATTTGAAAAATTTAACCGTATAAATAAAATGTTTCTAGCAATAACAGGGCCAGAGATAAAAAATAGGGAAACTTATAAGTTGAACGCCCCTCGTATATATCACATATTATTATAAGAATCAAACATCAAAACTAGAAGTACATTGATACTGCAACGGGCCCATGAAATAATCGGATAAGTGCGATAACTGATAAATGTTCAGTCTGAAATGGATCATTCAGCGCAAAAAAAAACTGGTTTAGCATGGATATACATGTATGAGCTGAGATAAATTAGGTTCGATTCTGTGATGGTAGAAACGTCTCGGTATAAATGGAAAAACTTGGAGCCGGATATTGGTTAAAAAATGCATAGGTCCGCTGCGACCGGTCTAGTATCATCCATATTATAGCGTTGTCGGTCCAATACTCAGGATATGAGTTGAGGAAGAGCCAGTAATTGAATGTCTATCGGACCCAAAGAGAAATAGAGAAAGAGAGAAAGAAATAGAGGGGCATAGGATGAGAGAAGGAGAGAGAAAGAGAGCTCCGTAATATGATGATGAAGAAAAGGGACAGGAGCATGAGATGAGAAACAGTGATCCCTGGGCGAGAAAGAGATAGGAAGGGATGGGGTTATAAGGGAGAGCCCAAGAAATATTGGTAAAAAACTATCTTTTGAAGCCGAGCGGGCTCGAGACTTTGACACAGTGGAGCGGAATGTATGAAATGCAGGACAGGCGAACATAAAATGCAATTTCCACCGATTCCTTTAAAGTTTTTTTTTTTTTTTTTTTTTTTTTTTTTTTTTTTTTTTTTTTTTTTTTAAAGCAAATGATCCATAAGTGAGCTGTGATCATTCGTCGTTCCAATAAATTTGCAATAAAATTGTATCATGATCTGCAAAAGAAAGTCCTCTTTTCGACATTTTTCTTAATACATTAATTTTTGAATTGTTTTCCTAACAAATTTAGATTTTTCAATGCACGCTGTCAAATGGCAATTCCGTGTACCTAATTCCAGAACAACTGAAAATCTCAAAATTCTATCAAATTGACCGAGAAATGAAATAATAATGAAAGTTTAATGAAATTAAAATGAAATGAAAAATGAAAATGAAAATAATGAAATTTAATGAAATGAAATTTATTATGAAAATGAAATAATTTAATGAAATTTATAATGAAAATGAAATAATTTAATGAAATTTTCTACCAGGATACTTTCTTTTGAAAGTCCTAGTACATCTATCGTTGCAGGTTGTCGAAGCTCATTTGGTCCAACGCGCGCTGGCGTAGCATACTGCGAAACGAAAGATCCATTGATACATAATAATACGAGAAAAAAATTAAAGAAATACGAAGAAATAAAAATTAATTACTATTTTTATAATTGGAATTTTTGATGTCGGAGGGATGAAAAAAAAAAAAAAAAATCAAACAAACAAACAAAAAAGTTGTCGCACGCCAGACTAACTTTCCAAAATTTTAGAAAATTCTTAGGATTCTTTTTGTGCATTTCGAAAGTGGGGCTAAAGCTTTTTTAACTAATTTTACATAATTTAATAAAGTGAGCTTCTCACTTACATGTCATGTACTGAGAAAAATCCGTACGAGTATTTGGGGGCTAAAATCATTACCTTTACGTAAAAAATCAATGTAATTAATTCTTGTACCCTTAATTAGAATTCTGATGATTTACAAACAAGAAACACATCATATCTACAAAAGCAAGAAATATTATCTACGCATTAGTCAAATATAATATAGTTCCGCAATAGCCTTAAATATAAATTTTTCTCCTTGTTTGACAGTCACTTTATTTTTGCCTTTCAAAAAACAAGAACAAAATTACAAACTCCATTTTGTAATAAATAAATCTTAAAACTTTTTGTTGACTTACGATCTCTCAAACAAAATAGATATCACTTGAAACTCTTAAGCAAACAAGAATATTTGTGAATATTTCTCGGAACGTTTTTCTAATTACCTTTCTACTTTCTGCTTTTGGGATCGCTATACTAGCATACTGGCGGATCCAGAAATTTATCCTTATCTCTCTTTTCTCATTAAAATACGTGTGTTAGAAAAGGACAGATCATCGGTAGTCACGTAATTTTCGTCCTCTCTTATATCATTTTCTAACACATGCGTTATTACAATGGGAAAAGAGAGAGAAAGATAATTTCTTGGAAGTGTATACTAAACAGAGGCGAGGCATGCAATTTGGCAACGTTATTTTTTCCCACTTAAACTCATTAGAAAGGTCGAAATGCCAGATCATCGCCGATGACTGAAGCGTTCGACCTTTTTGGTGAATTTAAACGGATAAAATACATGGTTGCCAAAATTCACGCCTCGTCACTATGATACTGAACCCAAGTACATTTTAAGAAACTCCCCTTGTCCGTGGAAAAACTTTCATCGCCCCCACTGTGAGGAAGGGAGAGGAGAGGTGGGAGAGAATCGTCTCTCGTCTCCATCCACGACTCACGTGCTATTTCATGGGGGGTAAAATTTCTCAATTTTGAGAATAAGTTTACAAGAAATAGGTCCTTGGAGGCTAGTCAAGGGAAGGGTCGTGACCCTTCCCGATAACAACTTGCAGAAATCTTTATTTATTGATGATTCGAATATTATGGTACACTGGTCTTGGTCACCCTTCTCTGTTCTTTCTCATTCGTTTTCCCTCCCTCATAAACCCCTCACTATCTCTCTCTCTCTCTCTTTCTCTCTCTCTCTTTCTCTCTCTCTCTCTCTCTCTCTCTCTCTCTCTCTCTCTCTCTCTCTCTCTCTCTCTCTCTCTCTCTCTCTTCCCGCCTCCTCGACCACCCTCCCACGCCCCTGTTTCTCAGCTTCGCTGTCATGTCCTCTCACTCTCTCCATCTTTCTCATCGTATCTCCATCTCTCTTTCCGTTTTTTCTCATTTTTCCCCCTTTTGCGTGACAAGTCCATTATCGCCATTTCACGACGCGATCTATGATGTTTGGAGAACCGTTCATTTTTTCCACCTTTCCAGTTGGAAAAAAAAAATATAAGAAAATCCCTCTCGCCTCATATGATTACGGACTTACTTATTCACGCCCAATCCTCCCGAATCGTCTGTCAAACGCTCTCTAGCCTGAACTAAAAGTTAACCAACCGCGCGCTATGAATATGGGGATGAATATGGATTTTTATACTTACGAACGGACAAGTTTTGAATACACTAACTGACTTAAACTTGATAAAATCAATTAATAAATGGAATGAAAGGAATGTAGCACAAAACGAAACAAAAACCAAAAAGAAAAACGAAAAAAAAAAAAAACAAAAACAAAGAAGCAAGACAACGTGAGGATAAATTATTACAAAATTTATAAAAACAAACTTGAATAACTAAGCCACCAAAGGGAAAATAGACGATTTTAGAATTTAATTCTCAAAATCACCATATAATCAAGATCAATTTTAAAAAAAATTAACTACCCGAGTTTCTAAAGAACATTCTCACTTTCGTGCGTGATCTGGACGTCTGACCGCATCTTGCTACTTTGAGATGAAATATATTGATTTGTATAGAAACTTGCTTTTTTTTTTGGTCCCCCCTCCCCTCCAAAACTTAAAGGAAAAACTTCCCAATAAACTAGAATAAAGAAGGTCAACAGAATTGTGATATGATAAATGAAGGGTAACCCCCCCCCCCAAAAAAATAATAATAATAAAAAAAAAATGCAGTACATAAGGCATAAGGCCTCCAAGCAGTTGTGGAGGGAGGGGGTTGGAATTAATATTTTGGATTTTTTTGGGAGTCTACAACTTTGGACGGGAAACTGGTGACATTTTTGTTTCTTTCCTTCTTTTCCGGTTTTTCCCCCCTCTTCCCCATCTCCCCCCCCCCCACAAAGTTACACCACTGTTTCTGAGATCTGTGAAACCTTGCTCAGGAAGAAGACGGATATTATTACACAAGTGTACAGTAGTAGTGCGGCAAGTTCGCTCCTCCGTTAGCAGCGTTGCCATTCACGACCGAAATTATCCAAATTCTACATTGATTCAAATGACAAATTCGGATAATGTCTGCCATGAATGGCAACGCTGTCTATCCGTTAGCGGATCCATCGACAGAAATCAATTTACCGTTCGATACGGTGAAACACCATTCCTCCGTTGGAAAAGGGTTGAATTCGAACCGGCTCTACGAACCGTGCAAACTCCGCAAAGAGCAATTATTATTCTTCCTTTTTTTTATTCTTTTTATTAATTTTTTTTATTTTTTATTTTTATTCAGGTAGCAAGCAACATCATCGCGGTACCGCGTCGCATCGCATCGCCACACCAACGCCAGGCCAGGGATTCCATCTGTTGTTCCTTTTTTTATCCTTTGGCCCAAGCTGCAAAACGTCAACCCGAAAAAAAAACAAAACAAAAAAACGGAACGGTGGAGAGAAAGGGTTAAACGCAGAGAACGCCGGGCAAGGCAACGTGACGAGACGATAGACTCAGGTAAATTTTTATCGTTTTCCGTTATGTGCGCTACTTCCGTGGGAAACGTCATTCATATTTCCATTTATTAAAAGCAGTGTCCGTATTGGTGTCTATTCTTTTTTGTCACGACCCATTTCCATCGTTCCGCGTTCGGGTGTCCTCTTCCTCTTTTTTTTTTTTCACCCCTTCGATCCATTGGCACCCCAGCCTATTCCAAGCAATCTGCCACTTCGGTAATTTACCCCTTTCGATACTCGATCATCCGTGAATGTTTCTGTTTTTTTCTTTCGGCCGATCGTGCGATTGCATTTGATGATCGGAAATCCGCGCGCGAAATTATCTCTAGGTTCTCTTCTGCGCATTATTGTATAATGAGGAAATGAGGATACACAGATGATAAGTTCAAATTTTTACGTCTAAAACTTTTAGGTCCAAACAGTAATGTCCAAAACATACTTTCCAGCCAATTTAATTTCGTCGACAATTTTACTGACCTTTTGTAAATTTTGTCTAAAAACTTTTGAAACGTGGAAACGAAACAATGTCGAAAAAAGAATGTCGGTATGTTAAAAGAAAAAAATAAAAAAATAAAAAAATTATGATATGTTTCTGATTGAACGAGAGATTCAGGAGAGTAATATTTTACATTCAAAGTAATTTTGTTCAAAATTTTACTGATCTTTTATAAAGTTTGTCTATTTAAATATATTTCGTCGGTCTAAATATTTTGTCCAAGAACTTTCAAAACGTCTAAAAAAAATGATGCCCCAAAAATGTAGGTAAGTCGAAAGAAAAAATTGGACCTTAATATTTTCTGTCAAAAAATTAATTTTCATTCCATCAATTCGTCGAGAAATTAAAATTCCAAAATTTTCAAGGATTTTTTGCTTCAAGTCAAATGCAATCTCTTAGTAAAAATATGGAACCACACATTTTCCAACCACCTCCCGGCGAAATCATTGTGATTGGGTCGTAATCATTTTTTTTTTACTGATCACCTTATTAAGGTCAAAAGAAGGCATTTCAGATCAATTCTGGACTTTTTCACAATTTCCTCCGAATGACCTCCGGACGTCCTGAAGACGTTGAACGCCCGTTTTTTTTTTGCCGGGCTCTTAAGAATATGTACATATTTTAAGAGGAAATCGGAAGAACCTCCCCAAATAGTTACAATCTTTTTAGGACATTAGGATTGGACTTTTCACAATATTGAACAAACATTTATCAATAGGTCTATAAGATTAGAATTGAACCAAAATGCCTCTGGACAAGATTTACAGAGGAAAAATTTATTGGCAAGCTGTATCAATATTAACGCATGGCAATAGTCTTAATTCATAATTAATCACCGATTATTCGCCTACTTTACGTTGAGTTAAATACGAATTGATGGACGCGCCCTGGATCGAAACCAGTGGCGGCTCGTGCTATTTGGCAACACTGTCTTCACTCCATTTGATTATGTGTTTAACAATCGATCGCTGGTGAAGCGCTGCTTCACTTTCGAATCGATTGTTTTACATACAATCAAATGAGGGGTTAACATAGCTGCCAAATAGCACGAGCCGCCACTGATCGAAACGTGATTTTTTTCGGACATGAGACGCAGAGGCGTTGCTGTTTTTTGCTACGAAAAAAAGCTTTAGTGTTGATGTTTCCTTGCCAAAGCTATATTATTATTTGACGTATTTAAAGCTCCGAAATGAATTCATTTCGTCTCACATTTTTGAACCATCTTTCCTACTTACTGTTCATCGTCTTAATTTTTATCCTTCAAAATTATGTCCGTGAAATTCCATATTTTGACTCACTGTGCGATGATTTTTTCCCATCACATGTGGCAACACTGCCGTTGATCCTAAGAAAAAAAAGTGATTTTTCCTCATAACTCCCGTGCCCTTTTCGGGGTAATATCTTCAGACCTTTTACTTCGCTCTCGATTCATTGATCCTCCCTTTTGCGTGTTTTTCTGCTAATCAGAATTTTTTCTTGGACACGGATCAAAGGAGATGGAAAATCTCCCCCTCCCCCTCCCCCTCCCTCCTCCCCACCGCCACGGCAAGGAATATTAAAAAAAGAAGCATTGAAGGGCGAGGCCGTTGTGGGAGATGCTGATGCTGGCCGGAGCTGGGTAGAGAGAGAGAGAGATGAATGGAGAATGGACAGGATTGGAAGAGGGAGGTTTATAAAGGAACATGGAGGGGATATCAGAACGGAGTGGAAGGGAGGGGGGGAGAGAGGGCTGCCGTTTGGTCGGTCGACGCGGCGAGGCGCAGTGGCCCGGGTCCGAGCCGAGCTACGGCGCGAGTGGAAAAAGTAACAAAGTAAAGAGAAAGAGAGAGGGACAGGAAGAGAGAGCGAGAGAGAGAGGGGAGAGAGAGAGGGAGAGAGAGAGAGAGAGAGAGAGAGAGAGATTGTAGAAGGAAAAGTTTAATTGACTCGCCTCCCCCCTCCAACTCTCCCTCCCTTCCACCCTTGCGATATCGATTTTTGAAGTTTTTGTTGGTCGGTCATCCGATTTGCATAATGTACGCTTCCTAGCTGCCCCCCCCCCCAACCACACCCCTCTTGGCCCTTGTTTTGCCCTCGGAATAAAAAAAAAAAAAAAAAAAAAAAAAAAAAAAAAACAGGAGAAGAAAGGAGTACGTAGGAGAGAGGGTTCACGAAACCATTTCCGTGACATTTTCAAACATGGCGTCAGTCGCGACCTGGGCCCCGGGGCTCTGACCATTTGCCATTCGAGCTACGAAAACCATCCATTTCAAAAGTTCGCTTTCCGCCTTTCCCGCTGGGGACTTATTAAAGGTTACCGCGGCGGCATTGTTCGCGACCGATTCCTTCTCTCCCAGCTCCCTTTTTTTAACCACCCCCCCCCCCCCCCGGAACTGAACTTTGGACGGTCGCGACGGTGCTTTGGCGGAGCATGGAATCGTTCTATCTCTTTTGTCGACCGTTTGAATGTGCAGGTAGGATAAGGACAGGAGGTCAAGCTTGATTCCCATTGTCTGTCCTTTTCCGACGCGTGCACATTTATATCGACGAAGAGAAAGGAAGTGAATTTATAGTTACGCCACTGCACCGCGCGTTCCAGAGTGGTGGGTAATACTGTCGGATCAAGGACTTTATCCTTCTCTCTCTTCTCTCTTTAGAATGCGTGAGATAGAGAAGGATAGATCAAGGACAATCAGGTGATTTTTGCCCCTCTATACTATCCTCTTCTAGCACATGCGTTCTAATGGGTAAAGAGAGAAGGACACGTGGCGTGGGTCCGCTAGTCCTACATTCATAAACATTGGCGCAAACTCATGATTAATGCCTTTACCAGTGAGGAAATTTTTATGGTAATTTTTTCAGGGAAAAAAAATCCTGAAATGTCAGTTTTACAAAATTTTAGGAAGTGGCCTTATTGGGGCCAGGGGTCCAATTATGGTCATCTGCTGAAATTGGGTTAAATCAGATTGTTTTAGCCAGAGAAATTTGTCAAAAAGTCAACACTTAATTTGATTAACTGGTAAAAATTAAATAATGTATGAAACGCGTGCATTATCAAAAAAAAAACAAAAACAAAAACAAAAACGAAAACAAAAAGGCCGTATAAAAAGGTAAATAAACATTCGAAATTTTCGAACTAAAAAAGTCGAAGGTGAAAAGCATTATTGTAAAAATACCTTCCAATTATGAGACTTTAAAATTTACAATAAGTATTTTCCCAATCGACAATAATGAAAGGAAATGACTAACCAGAACCCTTTTACCCTCTCTATAAACCATAACCGTGCAACTCCTTCCGGAAAAGACTTTCCCGGCCCGCCAATGTGTTTCACTTCGTTTATTTAAACCTTTGCAAAACTTCTACGCACCGATTTCCTTACAGAAATTATATCTGACCAATGTATCAACAATATCTGGATACATTGAATAAAACAAACAATAACGAGTTAAGAGCAATTTAGCGAAGGGCGTTGAAACGAAAGCGGGTTCCGTAGCGATTATGTAAAACGATAGCGCGAGGGTGACAAAAGATTAGGAGACTCAAGGCTGAAGGACAATATTTAATGAGAGACAGAGCTTACGTTTACCGTCAAAACAGGCGAGCCGGGCATGGGATATCACAGGCAAAATGCGCTGCAGCCGAGCAAATAGGTCAGAATAGGTGCAAGAGGTATAGGAGTTGATAAGAAAAGCAAACAGTTGCAACTTATGATTAGGGGATGGTGTGGGCAGGGCATGGAGGGCTACATAGAGGATTCAGGGGAGAGTGTGAGAGAAGGAGGGGGTGGATAATGGAGGGAGGTTTTTCGTCCTATCGTGTCCTAAGCTCCGGTGATGTCGCATCGGTGTGGAAGAAGATTGTGGCTGCGATCACAAATAGTGTTGGCGGTTGGTGGGTGGGTCGTCGCGCGCTAGCTGGCCGTGTGGCCTCCTCGACATGGAAGACGACGAAGATAACAAGATAAGAACGCCAATAATAACATGCCCCAGTAGCCGCTAGACTTTCAATTTCCCGCCCTTAAATTTATATTGATCCAGTTTGTTACAGGGCGGTGGGTAAATCAAACACCTCGGATTCACCCCTCCCCCCTCCTGCCAGCACCCCCTCACATTCCACCATTCCTCGAGAAAATCTTCCCGGCTCGCCCGTCACCCATCACCGCCGTTTCCTTTTTCAAATGTTAGCATTAAATCCTCCTTTCGAGACAAAATTATTCGTCCGAACGGAAGGGAGCAGAGCTTTATCATTGAGATCAATCGCGTTTAGATAAATATTCCTACTTCGCTGTACAGGTTTTTGCCTATTTTGCTGATTGAAGGCGCTCTCAAACAAGATAGTTTTTTTTTTTTTTTTTTTTTAAATCAGAGATAAAATATTAAGATAAGACGGCGCAGTAGGATTTCTTGTCGAATTGGATCACAGCGTGGATGAGTCCGGTCGATCAAGATGGAAGCCTGATGTTCATTGATGATTACATATCACCAATTGAAAATATATTACATTGATCAGAATATTTTCGAGTGTTACGCAAGTACGGAGTCATATAAATTATTCAGTAATACTGCTGAACTGGACTGTGTGCAATATTTTTAGTCAACCGGTGGAATCATCGATGAATTAAAAGATTCCATGTATAAGATCCGAAAACCGGCTGCCGCGTGGAATTTAAAATCACTAAACCTGTACACATATGGTTTTATGAATGTCTTGTCATCCAAAAATGTAGAAAAACAGATGTATAGTCGGGGACAAGAAGAAAACCTGGTGACTCCTTGAGTTAGGCCACCTGCAATGCTTAAATTCACAAAGATAAGTATTGAGGGTGGCCTACTTCAAGGAGACGTCAGCCATTCTTGTTGTCCCCGACTGTACGTACCAACACCGGAAATTGATAATATTATGCCGGGAAGGTTTTTTTTTTTGTTTTGTTTTTTGTTGAAAAAATGTCTTACACCAACAAGGGCCCAAAAGGCGAAATTGGAAAGAGAAGAAGGAAAAAAGATGTAAAAGAGAAGCGATGAGTAGTACAACCATCCGTGGCAAAAATGGTCCATTGGTCCATAAGGTCCATAACCAATTCCCTATACAGAGTACAGCGCTATGTATCCGGATCTGTAAGGATATCAACACGAATATTTATATGGACCCATACATATTTATACTCTGTGTAGGGAATTGGTTATGGACCTTATGAACCTGTATGGGCCATTTTTGCCAGGGATGTCCTTCCGAAATGACCCAATCTGAGACAGGGGAGAGTTTTTTTTTATTTTCATTTTTGGTACATAGTTAGCCAGAAAAACTGACTGGGTACAGGTCATATAAGAAACGATACATTTGATTTCTTATAGCTAGAGATAATTAAGAACAATATATTTTAATTTTTTAAAGTTTACTTATAGCTTAACAGTTCATCCAGGCTGTAAAAAGCATGGGATAGTAGAAACAGCTCTAATGCATGAAAAAAACTACTAATTTCTCCGTTTTTAAAATGGGTTTCTAAGGATTTGGGCAGAGCGTTAAATACTTGGATTGCAGAGAAAGATGCATTGCTTTTTGATGATTCTAATCTGATCTTGGTATTTTTTATAAAAAGATGGCGGCTATTATAATTATGAGATGGGCTAAGATCAGATGGAGTTATAATGGCATTTTTGACAGCATATTTTAAAAGATCCAGACAGTTCCATGAGAAATAAAAGTAAAATGAATACAGGAAACAATACTACAAATAAAGTGAGTCTCATAGAAAAAAATAAAATAAAAATAAAAATGCAAAACTTTGAAATCCACGCCCCCCTTCCTTTCAAGCCTTTTTGATGCCAATACTTTCAAGCATTGAGAATTGAGCATTCGATCTAGAAAACTTCGATTCGAACACATTTGATTTCTCCAATTTGAGTCACGAGAAGCCTTTACAGTTCCCTCTCGAGGAGAGGAGGGGGGAGATTAATCGCACAATTAAGTCGGGCAAGCCATAAATCGGACACAATCACAAGAGAGGTGGCGCTGGGATTTGTTTCCGTGTAATTAAATATGATCGCGGGCACTTTAACCAGAGTGTATTTACTGAGTGGCGCTTACATGCCCGCCGCCCGAAACACGTCAGACGCTTAAAAGTGGCTTCGGAGAGGAATGGCCGGGAGGGGGGGGGGTTGGGAGTGGAAATGTAGGGGGGGAATCTAATTAGGTTGCGGAGAATCGGACGCCATCCGACTCCTCTTTAGACTCCAATAAAACACGTAACATAGGCCCTTTTCTTCCCACTTTCCAAGGATTCCCAGATTCAGAAGCTGGAGGAGAAGTTGCGGGAGGGGGAGGGGAGGGGAGGGGAGGGGGTGGTCTGTTTCGGTCTCAGTCTCAGAGCTTGTGCTCTAGCTCCGGGTTCACGGGGGCACAGCGCCAGTGTACACAAAACCGAATAAGCCGTCCTTAATCCCTTGAGTTTAAGGAGAGCGCGCAGGATCCTTTATGCTTCAACGTTGAGCACATTTAAGCCTCTTGGTAAATTAAAACACTCATTTCCAACTTAAATATTCGCGAGGAGACTCCCGCGCCGGAGAGCCCCCCCCCCCCCCCCCCCACCGAAGCCGAACGAATCTTGGAGATATTAATTCAATCGTTTCGGATCTTGGTTTCGGGGTCGCGCGCGGGATCGTTTTCCGGGGTCCGCGGATGGTTTTAATTGGCGGGAGATTTGAAAATGGTCGCGCGCGGAATGGCCGGGGTTGATTTTGATCTGGCAGGTCACATCTGCGCTATCTGCAGGCTGATCGTTTGCTTTTATACGTTAAACTAATAGTTAAGACTGTCAAGAGTAACGTTATATTGGTCGAGCATTTTAAGACTTGGCTGTTGCTATTTTAACCAGAGTTAAGCTTCCCGTTAGCCATAGACTGTTTTAGTAGAGCGATATATCGTATCGATTGCCGTCCGAGGGCCTCTGGTTCCAAACAAACTCTGGTTCAATGTAATTTCCCAATAAGCGAACTTTTGATCGAAAATTTAGGGTATTAAATCAAACAATTAATGCGACCTTTTTGCGATTATAAATTTTACGTCCTCGAAAATGCTTCATTTTGCCAGGTTCCACCGCTAAAACTGACGAAATCAACAAGATATTACAGATTAAACGATGCGTTTGGAGGTTGGAATCACCCAAATTTTATTGTTGTTGTTGTGGAATTGGCGGGATTTCGGGCGATTCTAACCTACAAATGCAACATTTAATCTGTAATATCTTATTGATTTCGGCAGTTTTAGTCAAGGAACCGCAGGCATAATTAAGCATTTTCGAGGACGTAGAATTCATAATCGCAAAAAGGTCGCATTAATTGTTTGATTTAATATCCTAAATTTCCGTTCAAAAGTTCGCTTATGGGGAAATTACATTGAACCAGAGTTTGTTTGGAACCAGAGACCCTCGGACGGCAATCGATACGATTTATCGTTCTACTAAAACAGTCTATAGCTTTATTAAGACATATTCATTGGTATAGCCGTTGAAAGCGGGTAATTTAACTGTGGTAACTATAGCAACACCCAAGTATTATAATTCTAGAACAATTAACAGCGTCTTTCATAGACATTCTTAACTAAATAATCGGCCCGCCGCTGCCGCTCGAATACTAAAGTCCAAAGGCGTCGAGCAAAATTTAGCAACGTCGTATTACGTCCATAAAAACCCGCGAGAAAGGCCCAAATATTGGAAAGTGCACACTGCGCTCCTTCCTTTGAATTGATATTTCACGAATGTAAAGCAAGATAATGCAGTTTCACTGTTTTTATAAAACCGCGTCTTTCTCTCTCTCTGTCAATTTAAATGCATTTGTTGGAAGAGGATAGAGTCAGTAGCAGCGCGTGCAATCTGGCAACGCTGAATTTTATCCATTTAAACGCGTAAAAAAGGTTAAACTATTAGAGGTGCACAGTGCACTCCATCAAATCGATATTTTGCATGGGTTTAAATGGGAAAATTGCAACGTTGGTCACATTACACGTGCGACGCCACTGTGTATAGAGTCGCGACTAAAATTATGTGATGACCCCTCCTTCATCCCATTTCTAACATATGTACATTAATCCTAACACTCGCGGATTCAGTGGACTCTCTCTCTCTCTCTCTATCTCTCTCTCTCTCCCCCCTCTCTCTCTCTCCCCCTCTCTCTCTCTCGCCCTCTCCCTTTGAACACGTGTGTCAGAGAAGGATGTAGGAAGCGGTGAAGTCACGTGACTGCCCCCTGCACTGAGAGAATGCTTTTTTTTATTCAAGGTGTATTTCGTTTGTGTCAAAAAAGCTGCACAGACGCACAGTGAAATATTGACTGAGGGGAAATTCCTTTAACCCAAGGAAAATGTCTGCTGCTACAAGCAAAAGATTCCTTGTTGTAACAGTGATTCTCCTTCATGCAATAGAACTCTACTTTGCGCAAGGAAAACCATCACAAGTAAACATGTTTCCTTGTTTTTAAAGAAGTGATTTCTCTCAGTGTGTCTGGCTTTTTCTAACCCACTCGATCAAATGGGTGAAGAGAGAGAGAGAGAGAGAGAGAGAGAGAGAGAGAAGGAGAAATTCCTGGAGCCGCTGGTGCATTCTAATAAACAAAGAGAGGGAGAGAGTGAGAGACAAGATCCGGGATGCTGGATGCCTCACTGCTACTAACTGCCTCCTTTCATACTTATTACGAAACCCATCGATGCTTATTTTACGATTTCTGTCCCCTAACTCAATCCCCCTTTTTTGATCCATTCACGTCAACAGACCGAAGGTACCTGTGTGCTGCGTCTGTAATAATCTTTTACGTTTAAAAGATACAATAACATTATTTGATTTTTCATCCCCTCGTCACAAATTGAAGAAAAGAGTTGATTTATTTGTCGTATACTTTAATGGTTCCCATTGATGAATTAAGGTGCGATCCCCAGTGATCCCTGGAAGGTGCACTCATACAACAACAGTTGCGCTCTTCCGGACAAACCATCAGTCAACTGTGAGGCTAGTTCCACCGAATGAGCATATCTGATGTTTTATGAGCCAGTCTTCAGGATATTGCACCGATCTCCTAGTCTTTATTCTGAGTGTTTAGGAGTGAGAGTGCTTTATAAGAACTTTATTCAAGAGGGTGAAAACACCCATTGATCGGTCATTTCCTAATACGCAGTATACTTAGTTTCCAATTTGTCTTGAATTCAAGGTTGAAAATAGGAGTATTAAATCAAGATCGTTAGTCAAATATTTTCTACTTTTCGCGTTAAATCATACATAGTCAATTTTGTGCCCATCGACCTTTTGAGTCAAATTAAAACTTACCGGCCAAAAAAGTAGATGAAAACCCTCGAAAATTATTTGACAGGTTTTAATACGAGTATTACCCTGAGATTTTTTTTTCATACTCCACGCCAACCCCCCCCCCCCCCCCTATATTTTTCACTTGTTTATTAATTTTTACGGTAGTTCTCAGAAGCATCCGTTGTTTTCGCCTGATATGCCCTTTTAACTCCTTATGTACCAACCATGCTTGTATTGTCCTTATTTTCGTTTACTTCAAGGACGCGCTTTCAAAGGATTCATTCCATTAATTGAAAGTATAAAAGAACGTTGAATACACTGGACATTTCAAAAGAATGCTTCATCGAGCGCCTGTAATTGTTGATGTAGGCAAAAACAAGTACAAATAAGCACGAATATTTAACAACCAGCTTCATTTGAATGAGCGCACGGTGGCTTGAATGGATAATGGCAGAGCCCTGCTGCGCACATTGGATCGAAAACAAATATTTTTCAGGTCCTGAGTCGTTTTTCTTCCTTTCAAAACATTTCGATATTGATATTTTCTTGCAAAAACCATGTTATTTTACTCACTTTAAGCTTTAATACGAATAATTTGACAAATTAAGCTATAGCTCCTTTATTGTTCTCAATATTGATTATATTTTGTAAAATTAAGTCCTGAAAATCCTATATGTTTCGATTCACCGTCCGCCGTTTTGCATTTAATCTCACTCATTTACTCATTTTTCCCATCTAATTAGATGTAAACTTACTAAAGGAGTGCAAACTGCCAATAAGGTCGGTTTTTGGCCCAAAAAAGTTGGTCAAAATTTAAATCATGCCATACGTTTTACAGATTGCCAAGATTCTATATTGCTAGTATTGCAGGAATACTCATAGAATTCGTTTTCAAAGTATGTTCCTTTTTCACGAAATCAAAGAAGTTACTATTTAAGCACGAGCTGGCCATAGTTTGGCGAAAGGAGCTCCTCTTTTCCCGCGACAATTCAGCAAACATTGGGAAACTGACGCATTGAATATCTATCTCGCAGCGCGTACGTCAATGTACTCTAATAAGTAATCAGTCATCGCTCATCGATCATCTCTCATTGGCTGAATGCTGAAACTGCTGCTGTTGTCGGTTGTGATGGTCGAGTTGGTCTCCACAGCGACCACATCTCCGCAAAAAATTCGCTCGAAATTGGTTCGCGCGTTTCGCGTCCCGCGCCCTGTTGATGGTGCAACATTTTTCCGCAAGAATCTCGTCTCGTCGTCGGTCGTTGCTGCCGACACGCTGACTGCTGACTTAATTAATCAACTAACGGGGTAAAGATGGGGGGGGGGTGGGGGTGGAGGGGGGGGGGGCTGTGTTGCTTCCTTCTCTTCATCTCTCTCCCTTGTGCAGTGTTCGGTTGCCAGATTTTCCAAGGGGATGAAAGCGTTCATTGTACATTCGGCAAATTCAATAGTGTCAGTTGACTCCAGAGCTGCCATTTTACGTATATGTATATAATTAATGACATTTTTCAATTCGCCGATGATTCCACCGGTTGAGAAAAGATTACACAGCTCAGTTTAGTGTACAATTATGATGCCCGAAAATGCTCACATCTGTCACTCATCTGTGATCTTTTTTCAACCGGTGGAGTCGTCAATATGACATTAAAAAACTTGCAGATATTTTAATAATTCAGCGGTTAAGACTTTTCGTAATATCAGACGTTTCGTCCTGTTTTTTAACCTTAATTTACCTCTCTTCCTACCATTGACAAGCCGAAAAATATTTTATTCTACTTTCATCGGTGGTTTTATAAAATAGAAAAAGTATTTGCTAACTTTTTTTGGACAACCTATTTGACTTTGAGACAGTTTTTATTTGTGTGTTCCTCCGGTGAAATTCAAATTTGTAGAATACTTTGGTTTTTATCACTAGCAGTTAAATTGAAGAGCTCTTTGGTAAAAGGGCGAATAAATCAGTGTACGCTCTGATTATTAGATAATTAAGGAAACCGAACCTCAAAACCTCATTAGAGTTTCACCCAATAATAATTTGAAATCAGGACTTTTGAGCTCGAGCGCACCCTCTGTTTTATCCTCCATAAAGCCGACGAGCTCCTCAATTTAAACCTAAGGAAAACGAAGAGAAGGGATGAAGCGAAAATTTTGTTTTGTAATGAACTATGTTTTTCAAAAGAAAGTATCCTGCGGCCGAAATTATCACGGTTAAATTTTTCCGTTGTTTTAAATAGAGTTTACAATTTTTCAAGAAGTACTCTAAAATGGGCATTCTGCTTATTGTTAGTCCTTGAACACTTGAAAGTTACAAAATTGCTCAAAGCTTATCGATATTTGACGGAGTAAAGATTTCGACCAGGGTAGTACGGTACTTTCTTTTGAAAGTCATGGTTTACTTATTACTATATTGCCAGACGAAGGAGATAGTTGTTATTGGTTTAAATCTACATGCAAATCGGGTAGTTTGTATCGAGGGGGGGAGGGGGGAAGGACATCGGGAAGGGGGCAGGGGGCCGAAGGCAGGGGGCAGGGGAGGAGGAAACATTTTCCCAAGTCACCGTGGCAACTATGTCAACGGAGTTTCGTCTGCTTTTGAAACGCTTGTTTGAATAATTATTGATGGAACAAGACCACTGAGTCAACATCAACCCCCTTTTTCTTTAGGAAGGGGGAGGGGGGAGTGGCTGGAGGGGGGGGATGAAGGACGAGCGCGCGAGCGGCACAAGCCAAAGTCTGAAGGGGGTCAGAGGAGGGGAAGGGAGGGGGCTGCGTATAGCCGCACGCCTCAAAGTGGGTATAATTTGAGACTCTTCAGAGCAAACATATTGAAGACTTTTGAGGCGAAGAATTTAAGCATCTGACCGATGGACAAGATTGACTGTAATGGGGCTCTTGCAAACTTTTACTACAGGTGATTGAAGAAGAAGAGTTGATTCTTATTGCATAAAACCCTGTAAAAAAAGGACGATGAGAGAGCACTAAAAAATTACAAATTTCACTCTTAGAATCGGGCTTAATGGCAGAGATTCGCAAGTATCATGGGAGATTCTTATTTAATTTGAGATCAGGGCTGCCGTTTTGCGTATAATCAATGCTATTTTTCAATTCACCGATGATTCCACTGGTTGAGAAAAGATTACACAATTCAGTTCAGTGCATGACTGTAATAGACTAAAATACTCGCATCTGTAATCTTTTCTCAATCGGAGGAGTCGGCGATGACTTTAAAAAACTTGCGGATATTTTAATTAATCAACGGAGTTTCCACCGATTAAGGAAAGATTACAGATCAGAGTATTTTCGTGCATCACAGTCATACACTGAACTGAACTGTGTAATCTTTTTTCAACCGGTGGAATCATCGGTGAATAGAAAAATATCATTGATTATACTCAAAACGGCAGCCCTGTTTGAGATACATCTCTGTCTTCCCACAGAGGAAGTGACAAATTAGACAGGAATCTCCTATGTTACCTGCGTAGCTCCGTCATTACGATCTTGCCGTTACAGCTGTTTTCTGAGTTTATTACTGTATTTTATCCGTTTTTAGGGTAATTTTTTTTATTTTCGATGGTATTTACATCAGAATTAACTATATTTATATTTGCCGATAGCAAAAGTTTGCAGGAGCCCCATTTTGCTGTGAAGACTGCTTTGTATATTACTGGAGGGAGAGGGCACGTATCCTGGTTTTTATGGCGTTGATCGCCGACTCTCTGTTTAAGAATCCATGGGTGGATGAGCTTGCTTTTCCCACCTTAATACTCGCGTTAAGTTTTTTTTTTTTTTTTTTTTTTTTTTTTTTCCTATCTTTCAATTTGGCAGATTTTCCCCAAGTTCAGAAAAATAGTTTTCCCCACAACGCTCATTATAATCTCGCTCAGAGTAGCTGGAGTCTGACGAGCCTCTCTTGGGTCTATGTCTTATGAGTCATATTTTTGGAAGGCATTTCTTCAAAACCTCTTGCCGTGTCGGATAATGTTCCGTCCCTCGGTTGACAAAATATGAATGTATTTTCGTGCATTAAAGTCAAACTACTGAGCTGAACTATGCAATTTGCTTTTCAACAGAAATTTTTGGTGAATTAACCCTTTCAAGGGAAGTGGTACGTATGTGTGCCATTTTATAAAACATGAGACTCGATGAAATTTAAATAGACAATTTGCGAAAAATTGTGTGACCCATCAAAATTATTAGAAAGTCCTTTTTTGAACGGTGTAAAGAAATCTGAAAAAAGTAAAATCCCAAAATGCGTGCGTGAAAGAGTCATAGGCGTAGCGTACCAGGGGCTAGGGGGGCTATAGCCCCCCCCCCACTTTTTTTGGGTGGCGGGGCTAAAATATTACGAAGGGGCTAAAAACACATCGACTTGGCAATCAACAAGAAATTTTAAACATCCCATTGAGACGAGAAGCAGAAAAAAAAAGGTTATCACTTTTTCACTTTTTAGCCCCCACTTTTTTTGGTCACGCTACGCCTATGGAAAGAGTTGAAAATGTTTACATAAAATCCGTATAACGGCAGGCCGGAAAAATTATGCCTTTCTAATAATGTCCGGTATCACGAGCATTTCGTCCCAATGAGTGCCTCTCGCCGGCCGCCGCGCCGCGCAGACTGTGTTTACACGGGACGCAAAGTAAGACAATCGTGATTCCTGTCAGTGGTGCCAAATTTCGGCATGAAATCTTACGTACGCTTTACTGTTGCGGAGCTGCCGCTTCGTGTACAGTACTTATACAATCAATGCTATTTTTCTATTCACCGATGATTCCACCGGTTGAGAAAAGATTACACAGTTCCGTTCAGTGTATGACTGTAATGCACAAAAATACTCTGATCTGTAATCTTTCTTTAATCGGTGGAAACTCCGTTGATTAATTAAAATATCCGCAAGTTTTTTAAAGTCATCGACGACTCTACCGGTTGAGAAAAGATTACAGATGCGAGTATTTTAGTTTATTACAGTCATGCACTGAACTGATCTGTGTAATCTTTTCTCAACCGGTGGAATCATCAATGAATTGAAAAATAGCATTGATTATACGCAGAACGGCAGCCCTGCTTATACATTCAATGCTATTTTTTAATTCACTGATGATTCCACCGGCTGATCAAAAGATTAAAAGATTCAGATCAGTGTATAACTGTAATGCACGAAAATACTCTGATCAGTAATCTTTTCTTAACCGGTGATGGAGTCTCAGTCACTATGAGTTTAAAAAAAAAAACAAAAACAAAAACAAAAACAAAAACAAAAAAACAAAAAACAAACAAAAATCAGGTCTTTAGATAGTTATAGGGTAATTACACACGGAAAAAAATACTGGTAGAAATTACCATCGGCAGAGCTGCGATTTTGGAGTCTGCTATCAAGTATGGTAAATCTCACCAGATTAACTATGGTGAAATTGACCTTAATTTACCACAAGGTACGTTGTATTTACCATATTATGGTGAAATTTAGCATACTTGCTAGCTGACGCTAAAATTTTTCCGTCTTTTTTTTTTTTCGTGCACCGATTGAGAAAATATTACAGATGCGAGTATTTGCGTGCATTCTGGTGATAAAGTGAGCTCTTTTGGTCATCGGTGGAATTCGCGATAGGAATGGGTCTGTTGCAAACTTTTGCTACAGCGCTATAGAGTGTGCAATCTAATGTAAAATCGCCTGAAAAGTCCATTGGTGGCATCAGAAAACAATGAAATGCAATAATAAACTCACAAAATGCGTTAAATGAAATCCAAGATGGCGGCAAAATATCGAGCAATCTGTATGCATGCACCACGAACATTCAAGGATAGCCAACCTAACAATATCCATCACAACCAATCACAACGTAAATAAACACATAACCTCTCCCTGCAGTGAGGTTGTCAAAGTTGGCAATCCTTGGATGATCACGGTGCATACATTCAGATTCCTCGATATTTTGCCGCCATCTTGGATTTCAATAAACGCCTCTTGTGAGTTTAATATTGTATTTATTGACTTTATGATGGCACCAATGGACTTTTCAGGCGATTTTATATTGGAGTAAACTCTTTTTATCGCTGTAGCAAAAGTTTGCAACAAACCCATTGAAAAAATGTATATACATTCACAAAGCCGCAAAGACGATCTGAGTGCATCTATAAATCTGACAACGTCGAGTCTTTAAGTTACCGCTGTCAGCTCGCGGTGCAAACATCACTTACCTTGCGTAATGTGTTGCTTGATCTACCAGACGAAAACCCTCGTGTCCCTGTACAGTGTACAGTGTACCCTCGCCCCACCCCGCACCCCGCGTAGCCGCGTCCTCCTTCTTCTCGTCCGTTTATTTGTTTGTTTGTTTGTTTACTCGTCGGTTGCGTTACGTTACGGGGATTGTTCTGCTATGGTCGCGGGTTTTGTTTTCTTTCGCGCAGGCGCACGGTCGAGGTACTGTCGCGGACCGTGAAATGCAAGACGCGGTGATTTGAACCTTGCCGTTTCCGCTTCCGTCTTCGCATTTCCTATGAGGTGGATTAGTGCAGGTTGATGCGTTAGTATGCACCAAAAGGTTGTACAAGGACAGAGTCCCTCTATGAAAACTCTTTCTATAAGGAGTAGGAGTACGGACAAGAGGCTTTATTCATTAGAAAGGAGTCGCATCGGCGCACACTGGACCAACAAATTGGTTTTTCCGTTTTTTTTTTTTTTTATTTTTTTTTTATTTTTATTTTTTTTATGAGAAATTAATGAGAAATTTACTTTCTGATTTTGTCCACTTTTTGACGATCTCGGACCATAGTGCGGTAGCTCGTCATAAGGGCTATAAATGAACTATAGCCCCCACTTTTTTGAGGATGGAGGGGCTGAACTAAAGAGTGAAATATTCAAAAAGGCAGAAAGTTGACGCGAAAATGATGTATGTAAACAATTAATTATAGAGTGATTAATTCGCGCGCTCTATACAGTCGGTTTTTTGAAAATTATTCGGTATTTCCGGGATATACAGTTGATGTGTCCAAAACTGTAATGTTTAACTTCTTACGTTCAGAACCAAAAAGTCCAAAAACCAAGTCAAAAATATTCTGTCCAAAATACGCATAGTCCAAATATGACATTTCTATTTTCCAGTGACTTAGTGTCCAGCGGTTTTTGTCCAAAAGCTTTACCTCCAAACTATTCACACGCTCGTATTTTCTCATGAAAATGTAAAGATGGTGGGTTAGGAAACGAGGCGAGGGCTCCTCCAGAGAGCCTTTAAGACCCAGAGGGACCAATAAAAATGATCTAATATACTTGCGAATTGTTGTTCTATACAACTTTCATACAGGATTTTTGAAACTAATATAGTGGAAATAAAAATAATGAAACTACTTGGAAACATGTTTTTTTTCTATTCACCTCGTACATTGGCCATTGGACTTTTGGTATTGTTTTGTATCTAATTACTTCTGGACGTGTACAGGTATTGGATTTCTTTTTTTGGATGTTTCACAAATTGGATGCACTTGTGTCTTGGACAAGAATGTGATAAACATTATGTGTTATTGGACAAAGATTTGTTTTGAATTTATGGGTTATTATGGACATTAAAATTTTGGATAAGTCATCTTGGAACCATTTGCGGAACATTATCAGGGTTTTTGGGGTCAAATTTCAGGCGAATTTGACGAACTTCGGCTGTTCCTATTTTACTGGTTTGTCTATTCTCTTTAAAGTATGAAAACCTTTCGTCACAACTTATTGTTCCGGGCTCAGAACTAAATACTTTGGACTAATGGCTAGTTCAAGCGCCCCTTCCCCTTCCTCAATTAGAGCACTCACTGATACAAAACACGATTCAAAAGTCAGGTGAAAAAAGGAAGACGGTTATTTCCAGTCGAGCAATCTGGCAACATCGAATTCGGAACATTCAATGTCAAAGGGAAATATCCAGGGATCGGCGATTACTATCAAATTCGACCTTTTATATGTGTTCAAATGGACAAATGCGACGTTGCCAGATAGCTCGCTTTATCACTGACGATGACGGTTCCGTTACCTACCTAAGGCCGATGACGTAACACTGGCTCTGAGGGCATAAACAAACGGTCGGCCGGTCGACGAGACTTTGCTTGTATATGAATATGGACCACCTCCTCCCCTCTCCCCTCTCCTCTCCCCCCCCCCGAACTCCCACCCCCTTATACTTAACTCGCCACAACCTATACCGCTCACCCACCTCCCTTAGCCTGAGCAAGCGTCCCTGTATTCCGCCATCAAGCCGGGCCCAGCACATTATAATGTGACACCTGTATCTCATTTATCATTTAAACGCATCCCCTTACTTTTTGGGTTCGTCCCCCGAAATAACCGCTCCGTAAGCTCTCGTCGTGGCGGAGCGGGGTGTCGCGTAGCAGAGCAAGGTTGCCGGGTTGGGCGCAAAATACAACTGACCGCGTTGTTTTCACCGACAACCGAAAAGCTTTTCTTGAATTATGTATAGACGTTTGGATTTTGTGAAATCCCCCCCCCCCACTCCAAAAATAAATTACATTTTTGCGATAGTAATCCCTGGTAAAACTGAGCACCAAAGAGCACCTAAAATTGTTCCAATTATTGTCACCTACATTAGGTGATATCATCAACAATTCTTGGTAATATCACCTAATTTAGGTGACAGTTGGAACAATGTTAGGTGCTCTTTGGTGCTCAGTTTTACCAGGGATGTTTGGGTGGAAAAATTGTAGAAAATGTGTAAAATAGGTTCAATGCACCGCCCACCAGTCTAAGTTTGCGAAAAACTTCTTCTAATAACAGTTGTTGTCAGCTAGAGACGGAGCGTGATGGTCACGCCGAGTCGTTTTTTTTTTTGTCATTTTTGAGTTATTGGGAATATTTTTTACGTGCACGGAGAAAAATTTATATTTAGGGCTACCAGAATTACTTCTACGTAAAGTTAAATGTGCATTCGCGTATTCTTAACTAGATTTCTGGTAATATTCAAATTACATTTTTCGTTGAAACCAGCAATATCTTCACAGATACCAGAATTTACATTTAACTATTCCGTAGAAGTAATTCTGATAGCCCCTAATATAAATTTTTCTCCGTGTGGAGGAAAAGGGATGGACAATTTCCGCAGATGCTTGGGAGAGTTTGAGTTCCTTTGGAAGTAAATACTGTTCAAATTCATTTTCATTCTATTCCATCATACATAATGTAATGAGAAAATTTACATTGGTGAATTTCCAAAGTTTATCGGTTGAGCTCCGCCTCTAATTCTGAAACTAGCTCTTAGTTCTACAATCCATATATTCTTGTCCCAACACCAACATTTTCTGGTCAAAGTACTAGACTTTCTGTGGTTCATTTACCATTTTGTGCGTCTGATGGTAATATTACTAGAATTTAGGAGTTCTTTTTTTCAGTGCAGTTTACCGCGCTTCAGCGATAGATATTCGATCACGATTTATGTTGGTCCGAACCGACCAAACTAGGAATTTTGCCATCTAGGAATATCCATAGTAGAATTTTTACGAGAATCTTAGAAAATCCGACTAAACACGAACCTATAACATTGATTTTTATACTTAGTCAAGCTTAAAAAAAAAAAAAAAAAAAAAAAAAAAAAAAAAAAAAAAAAATTATACTAATTTTTTCTCTTTCTTTCGCTGTCCCTTTTCCTTCCATTTAACACCACGCCGCTGTTCAAGGAACAAGCATGATTTGTTAGCAATGAAAAATGACGAAGCAAGAGCAAGGGGACGGGCGAGAAAGGGACGGGACGTGGTCGTCGCTCACATTCCTCCATTCTGAGCTTGACGTGGCGGTGGTGGTGGTGGTGGGGTGGGGGGGGGGGGGTTAGGGGGAAGGTAAAGGGACAAGAGGGGGGCCAGGAGAAAGTTCTTTATCAAAGGAAACAACGTAAAAACAACCCTTCTTGTGACCCTTCACCCCTTTCTCCCCTCCTCCTCCATCTCCTTAGTCATTGCAGAGAGAGGACATTAATGTATTCTTGAGCCACTGTTGGAAAACGGGCACGGCTGAGACCAGAGCCGAAAGCGCTCGCTCGCGGTGGACTGCGGGGACAAGGAAGGAGGAAAGGGACAGAGAGAGGAAAGAGAAATAAAAGGGGACTCTGAGTGGTTGCAGATTAAAGTTTCTCATAAATCACGACCCTTAAATCAAACTCCGGCACTGCTACCGCGCGCCAAGCCTAAAAAAAAAACCCCTTCCTTACAAGCCGCCTACGTCGTTCCTTGGCAAAGAAATAATATAATTCACATTTATAGTGCATATATAACCCTATTTTCCCCGAAAGATGGTATTTTTCCCGGCATGGCTCTCCGCACCTCCCCTTCCTTCAACCCCCCCCCCCAACCCACTACTACACACAAAACTCTTCTCCCTCCCCCGCTTCCGACGCCCGTCTGCGTCCCCCCCCCCCACTCCCGCAGTGCGCACTGTTTACTCACAATTTTACCGATACATTGCTCGCATCTAACTCACAGCATCTGACATTCATTCGAGCATAATGGTTCCTTAATTTACCTCCCGCCCTCCAGTCTTCGCCCCAACTACCCCCAGTTTCCCTCTGTATAGTCAAGACACCCACTATTTTTCAGATCTCACAATATTTACTCTTTGTAAGCTCCATTTGCCGATATACTCGTGGTCGGGTCTTCCCCTTAAAAGTCTCCGATTTTCCTTCCTCGTGCGGTTGTTAAGAAATAGTCCATAAACCGTCATATATAATACGAACTATTATAAGCAGTGGAATAATTTTTACGAGAGTATTGACGACCACAAAAGAGGGACGAGGGTTGGGTTTAGGGGGCTGAAACTTCGAAGGCTGAAATTCGTTAAATTTTTTAATAGCTTCGTTTAGACCGGATTCTTCCTTTTTTTCAAATCTAGAATACTTTAAGAAAGTTGAAGGTATAAACAGCTAAGATTTAAAAAGCACAATGCACTCGAATCGATATTTTAAACGTGTTTAAATGAAAATATATAATCCAGTGTTTCTACTTTACAAGCTATGCCACCGAACAAAACATATGTGTAAAGTTGTGCAATCAGATTAGTTCTAATCTCATAGATCTTATTTGTAGAAATGTCAACTTCCCAATTATTTGTCATCAGATTTCACACACTTCAGTGCGAGTCATTCTAATTGTAAGACATGAAAGGAAATTGAACCATGTTTCGAAGGTGAGAGTGAAACGAGACGATACTTTTGGGCAGAGAGAGAAAGAGATGGAATGAGAGAGGGAGAGAGAGAGAGAGAGAGAGAGAGAGAGAGAGAGAGAGAGAGAGAGAAAGAGAGAGAGAGAGAGAGAGAGTAGGTGAGATGGTATGGAGAAGAGAGGTGAAATTGCCGCGCCGCGCGAATCGTTAAAATACAAAGCTTCTTACTACCATGTACTGCATATTGCATCTACATTGTACGTAGGCATTTGGAGTTGGCGCGTTCATTTAAGGTGAGCGCCAAATGAATGGACACATAATTCTCTGCTCACGGAAAGCAACTTATGTCTGTGCCACGGTGTCTCCTTAAATGACATTTCCGACCGTAATTCCGTGACCGCAGCAATGCAGGGGGGCTAGAGGCGTCCTCCCTCGCGATCCCGAAGTGTCGCTCTCATATACTTATGTACGTACATCGTCCCGATTTCCAGCTTTCTCCGACAAGTTTTAGCCTCTCGTGCTCTCTCGGTATTAAGTTTTATGCTTCTTTAGGTGCGGAGACCCGAAGAACCAAGGGATCGTATACATATATGTGGGCGAGGACGTAAGACAAAAAGATCTCGTTGAGACAGAGTTGCCGTTCGTGAGATTGTCCGCAATGGGAAACTCAAAATCCAGGAGACGGATCCATTTAGTTTTTTTTTTTTTTTTTTTTTTTTTTTTTTTTTTTTTAAACGCGAACCCAACATATGATTGTTAAATTTTGAATTCCCCGCCCATCACCAAAACAGTATTTTCCCATGAAACAATAAGTATATTTTATTTCGTAACCGAAGGTTCGGTCACTTTTTTACTGTACAATCAAATGGGTGTTCGCCATCTTTGGTTTTGAATTTCGTGACCAGGTTACGGTTTCCGAAACCTTCTAGCGAGGTAGGATGAATTCGTGACCAGGTCACGAAAATCTGGGACAGGAATAATTTTAATCTGTGTAATACTGTATTTATCTACTATCAACATGGAATGGAAATTATGTTAAATAGCATTAAAATTACACACGAAACGTAACTGACACATATATTACACAAATTTTCAATCATATTATGCAGTCACTAAGTGACCGAACCGTGACCGGTTACTAAATAAAATTTGTTTAATGGGAATGGCTTTTGCTTCACGGAGAAGAAAAACTTCGGTTCATATGCGGAACAATGAGGGTGTTTGGTTCTAAGAACCGAAGTTTTCAGTTGTGAGTACCGAACTTCAGTTAGGAGTACCGCAGTGGTTCAGTAGGAACGAAATGCGAGTCATAGTATTAGTCCAGAGATTACTAAGCCTAAGAGATGTGGCATTTCCTATCTCCACCGTGTTGAAAAACCGTTGGCCGGACTCCGTAAAAAACACCTGCAGAATGGCCGTGATACAACGTGCAGTACGCTGGTGACCGTAAACATTGTTGTTATTCATGTTGTTGGAAATGAGGTTAGATTCTCTGTCGCATACAAATGTTTGTCATTAATTCCAGATTAATTCATTACTTACCCGATGAAATGATTCGTGATGTGTTCTGTGGAAATGATTGAAGTGTCTCAGATTTTCAATTTAACGTTCAATTTTTTCTCAGAGCTCATTAATCTTTCCAAACACTTTATTAATCTTATTAATTTACTTAGTGGTGTTGCTATTTACTTCTCAGTTCTTCACTGAATCTGCAGGAAGCAGTCAACTGTCTTCTACTCCTTAATTCAGACATCCCGTTCAGAGTAGTATAAATAAAATAAACTTATCTAAGTTTCGTCACTTTCGGAACCATTTTGCTGCAACCATCACTTTGAGTTTTGCTGAAGATTCCTGAAGAACCTGTATCGAAAACTCTCCTTTGGTTCATCTAGTTTTGTCATGCACGCTTCGCCATCCCTTAAAGCACTTACCGTTGACTGCTCCTACTGGTAAATTTCTCAGCTTAGCTGGAAGGAAAAGCCTCTCAATTTATATTATCATCAGTATTATCAATTTCGCGTAGTTATTTTTTGTTTACAAGACTGCAGATTCTTCTGAGGACTCTTGATCTTACCGTGAAACAGTCATACTTACCTCTGGACGTTCAACTGCTTTTCCTTAATTTAAATTTTGATGTAGATGTTTACAACCTCTGCATGCCTTTGCAAACTTAATTGCGGAAAAGCATTTCAATGTACCTTTCTCACGTCCAAAGTACTGCACGAATAGGAACTTTTATCGGTAAATGCAGCGGTTTGATTCAGGTAATAATATTTTCACCCATCTTTCCTCTTTTGACTTAACTCTTAAATATACCTGAATTTATGCAGCTTATGTAAATGAGAAGAAAAAAGGTACAGTTGGAGCTGAATGATTCTCAGTCTTGTGATCTGACACCTTCCCTTAGGTGAGACTCAGCATGTAATGATCAGTGTATAATGTACAGTGCATATCGATGCCTTTATCATGGACAACAATCAGTAATCAGTAGTATGAGAGGGAAATTCCCAAATCTGACCTCTATACCTCTAACTGAGGAGTCTTGAACCTCACCAAAGAGAAGTTTCTAATCACTAGACGCAGTGTTACAATGGCATCGTGTGCAATCTGGCAACGCTGAAGTTTGTCCTTTTTGCATGAAAAAAGTCAAACTATGACAGTGCATGCACTTCCTCAAATTGATGTTTTTCATGGAATTAAATGGACAACATACAGGGTTTCCTAATTAAAAGCGACGCCACTGAATGTTATAACATGACTTGACTGTTAAGTATGAAGACACTCAGTTTCCTCTTCAGTCCAACCACGAAATTAAGAACAACAAATTAAAAGATAGTGACTAGTTTTAATTGAGATGGCTTCGAATGCAAGTTTAAACTAAACCAACGACAGAATTTGAAAAAAAAGTTTCCTTTAAAAATGAGAAACAACTCCATTCAGTAAAATGTTGGTGAGATCTTAACTGTTAAGGAGATTCTAACCTCATTTCAAACAACAACAGTAGTAACAATGTTTACGGTCACCAGCGTACGCCACATTGCATACTTCGTAGGAGTCGAACAACACTTTTGAATCGTTTTGCCATATCTCTTTAGGCTTAGTAATCTCTGTATTAGTCACACTAACCGAAAATCTTCGGTACTCTTAACTGAAGTTTGGTACTCACAACCGAAAACTTTGGTTACTGCAACCAAACACCTCGGACACCTCGGTGTTCCATATGAGCCGAAGTTCAGTTCTCAGTTCTCACAACCGAATTTGTTTTCTCCGTACGTGTTAACAATCAAAATTATGCTTACACTGTGGGAGTTCTTTCTGTGAGAGTTTCAGTTCTGTGGGAAGTGTATCTCAAGTGATAACAGATAAAATAATTGCCGAAATGTACCACCGATAAAAAAAAAAGCTGAAAATTGTATAAGGCATAAGAAACTTCATACAAATAGATGGGATTTCAATTATATACCTTGGAGAATTGACTCCAGCTGTTTTGATGAGTGGTTACACCTGGGCCATTTTTTTTTACCCGTGTCCATTTTTGGTACACTTTATCTCACGAGAAAAGTTTCACAAGAAGTGCCCAATTTCTAACTGCACAGTGCACAGTAGACACAAAATACCGATTTGAATATTTGGTACCACTGCTAGTTGACTCAAAAGAGTAGATATTGCTAATTACTTTACCCATCTGATCCTTTACTCATTGATGACGCTTGAAATAAACTTTTCCCCTCTATGACAGCAAAAGAAAATAATGGGTGGCACGTGTTATACCAATTTTCAAGCCGCTATTTTCATATGCCTTTATGGACCAATTTCTTAAAGAAAAATAAAATAGTGAGCCGAACACACCCTGATAGTAATATTGATGTAAGTCGTAATTTGATAGAAGGTTTTGATAAAATGGTATGCATAGTTTTTGTCTTTAAAAAATCAGAAAATGTCAAAATTATTACACATTTACGGGAAGAATTATTGTGGATAATGGCTATGAAATACACACGTAAAAAGACCTCTTTGCTCAAAATGAACCAGTCATAATTAACTGTCACTCTAAGAAGTATGGAATCAGAGCAAGGAAAAGAATGATACATCAAGAGATGTGAAACAATTCTGTGCCTTGCAAAATGATTTCTAATATCCATAATATTTTTAGTTTATTGAGTTGATTTAAATGACTCTCAGAAGCTTATCTTGCCTTTTTTCCCATCCTACAGATTTTTCATCAACTACATGAGTGCACCTGGAAAAAAATCCTCGTTGAAATCACAGAACTATTACATACAATTAATTATAATTTTATTATTTTTTTTTTTATTTTTTTTTTTTTTATTTTTTTTTTTTTTTTTGATAATTATCAGTCCATAATTTATGATAGGTCCGTATTTCAACGAGTTTTGATTTCTCCGGGTGAATGCATCTTGCTATAGTTCCAATTTATAAGTTGTACGTGCATGTACTGATAACACATTCTTTGTTTTTTGCAGGGTGCATAGACAGCTGATTTTGCAAGTCGATGATGCAAATGAAGGTAAATTACTACTTTCTAGTGTTTATGCGTGCAACAAACACGGACGATTTTAGCTGCAAAAATTACCTTTAAAGTATTGGTTTTTTCTCTTAACAACAGGGCTGCCGTTTTGCATATAATCAATGCTATTTTATAATTCACCGATGATTCTACCGGTTGAGAAAAGATTACACAGTTCAGTTCAGTGCATGACTGTAATAAAGTAAAATACTCGCATCTGTAATCTTTTCTCAACTGGTGGAGTCGTCGATGACTTTAAAAAACTTGCGGATATTTTAATTAATCAACGGAGTTTCCACCGATTAAGGAAAGATTACAGATCAGAGTATTTTCGTGCAATACAGTCTTACACTGAACTGAACTGTGTAATCTTTTCTCAACCGGTGGAACCATCGGTGAGTAGAAAAATATCATTGATTATACGCAAAACGGCAGCCCTGCATAACAATGAGTCGAATCATTGAAATTTCACTGACGTAGAAATTTGGCAATGCGGTGGCTCTTCGCGGGCTTTATTTACGCTCGCCTTCCTTTGCAGCGGGAGTTGTCCACAAACCAACTCCCAATTCCAATTTCTTTCCTCATTCACACCTGAGTCAGCTTTAAGGTCCGCGTCTCTTATTTAGCTCTAGAGCATCACTCCTTAGCCTCCGCAATAAACCAACACTTGGGTGAATCCTAGAATAGAGACTGGATGCCGGGCGCTCCAGAAAGAGGGCTCGTGGGACACTGAGTGCGCTCGAACGAAGAAATTAGCCTTCCGATCACAAAAGAATGTCTTTAGAAGATTTGCAAACCCGATGTTTTAAGACCCTTCTTCCGCATCTGTTAAATTAAACGGCCGGTCTGAAACTTGAATTTTTAAAGCTGTTGTATGGAGAGAAAAAAAAAAAAAAAAAAAAATTAATATGTGTATTTTGTAAACTTTGACTACCGCTTTATGAAACATACACGGAGAAAAAAAAATCCAATTGAAATTACGGAACGTAGGAAGAAATTGGGGTAAAAAGAAATTCCCTTTAAAATAATAAGAATTCTAATTGATTCAACCAGAATTATCATTGGTCCAATTGAATGTTCTGATGATTCAGAAGAATCACAAGAAAGAATCGTTGGACCAATAAGAATTCTGGTTGAATCAATAAGAACTCTTATTATTTTAAAGGGAATTTCTTTTTACCCCAATTTCTTCTTACGTTCCGTAATTTCAATCAGAAATTTTTCTATATGTATCATTGAGATTTTAGTAGAAATCAAATCATGTCTTTTTTAAAAGCATTTACAATTTTAAGAGTGGATTTTGGAAGTTTTTAGTGGATGCCTCGTTATTATTTTGGTTTTATTGATATAATTCATGGGAATGGTATGCACCCTATTGCTGTGGTTAAATATTGAAAATGGTCCATTGTCTCCACTGCTCATAGACAAAATTCCTTGAACAAAAGAAAGCTGATCGGGTTTTTCTGAATAAACCCCTCAATTTTCACTCTAAGGAGTTGTAAAGGAACTCAAAGTTTAACTATCCTTACGTCCTATATTCGACTGCATTAAGTTTTTCCTTGAAAATGACGCAGTGGCGGCTCGTGCAATTTGACAACAATGTTTTCCCTCCATTAGAATACATGTAAAACAATCGATCGCAGGTGAAGCGCTGCTTCACTATCGAATCGATTGTTTTGTATTGAATCAAATGGAGGGAAAACATTGTTGCCAAAATGCACGAGCCGCCGCTGAAATGACGTGTTAAGACAGTCAGACATGATACCAAAACATCATTACTTTTCCAAGTACAGGGAAACAAAAAATTGTAAAAAAAAACCTCTTGTTAAATCGGAGCAAAATGCTGAATACTCGGTTATTCAGTTGTTTAGTGCCCTTCGCTTTTTGACCACACAAGAAGCACTTCAGGAGAGCAGACTTAAATCCCTTCTTTTCTTAGCGCCGGAGTGCTTCTTGATTGAAAATGTTCTCCACAACATCAACGAAGTTATTAATTTAAATATGTAATATTTATCTGAGCTGAGCTAAGCTAACAGTCAATTCAAATGTCATAGTTTTCTTGTTCGCATTGTTTATTGTTTATTGACTGGCACTATGAATTTCAAAAGAAAGTTCCCTCGTAAGTCGAAATTTTTACTCTTTTAAACCTCGGCAACCTGTAAAAAATGTTGCGGCTTTTAAGTGTTTAAAGACTAATCAGAATGCTCCCTTTAGAGCAGTGGCGTCGCGTGCCATTTGGCAACAATACAACTGCTCTATTTGAACTCATTAAATATACCGAATTTTCCTTGTGCACTGTGGACCCCCTGAATTCGATCTCTTACATGAATTTAAATAGATAGACTACATTGTTGCCAAATTGCACGCGACGCCACTGCTTTAGAGTACGTCATGAAAAATAGAAACTTCTATTGGAAACAAGGGGGAAATTTAACAACATGCATTTTAACCATTTAACCGCATAAAAACCAAGAAATAAGAAGAAATTCTTCAAGAATTCAAGAATCAGGAACCGATCAATCGATTCGATTTTTTCGATTCGATCGAATTTAATTGATAATTGCGTATGGCGCAAGGGATGAAGGAGGATACTCTGGGTGGGGTAATGGTGATCGGAGGGAGAGGGTACGAACAGGGAGGGAGAGAGAGGAATTGTAGACGAAGGGACCTGTTTTTACAAACCCGTTTAAAGTTGGACTGTTAAGTAGATTCCATGAATCTACTTATTGCGGAGGGTGCGATGTTGGATTTTTCGGGAAATTTTATCAAATGAGCACGTTTCATGGTCCCCTGAGTGAGAAAATACCACTCGTTGAAAATTGTATAATATATATATATATATATATATATATATATATATATATATATATATATATATATATATATATATATATATATATTATATATAAAATATATATATATATATATATATATATATATAATATATATATATATATATATATATATATTATATGTATGTTTCAGCCAGTTTTACCGTTTTTATGTACCACGATCCTGTTCGTAATTTTTGGTTTTTGTGCTTGAAATTTTTCTCAACTATTTGTTGGGTTTATTTCTTGGATGAGTTCGAAGATGGTGTAAATCCGATTGTTAGTTTTCGCGCTATGGGCCGTGTTTGAGTCGTAAAATGTGTTTTTGAGGTTTATTTTTAGGAGTGTTTGTTTTGAGTATTTTTTTTTGGGAAATTTTTTGTTAGCCGTTTTGATACGCAACTTTTTTACTCGAGTCATTTTTTCGTTTTTTTCGTTGTAAGCGAGTTATAGTGATGTGTTTTTCGGGTTTTTTGGCAGTGTTTTTATATGAAGAAATTGTTTTTTTTGGTTCAAAAATTTTAGTATATATCGTGGAGGATGTTTTTAGTTCATATGCTCTTTGCCTTGAATTTTCCTTGTGTTTTACGTGTTTTACGAGCTATTTAGTTTCTTATGGGATTTTACAAGTGAAAGACAAGGATGGCGTATTTGTATAATTGCTCTTTCTTTGTTTACACGTACACTGTTGCTTAGGTACGTTATTTATTTATTTTCTTTTTTTATCAGCTGCTCTTATTCAGATTTATTCCTCATTACCGTTACAAAGATTACACTTTTTTCAATCTTTGTACTATAATCTTTTTCTCATGGTCATTTTATTTAAATGTTGAACAGCTGATAAAAAAAAAGAAAATTGAATAATTCAAAGAAAATCATAACATAACCTATTTATTGAAATTTGTGAAAAACTTATATAACCTAGCTTTTATTTCTCACTTGCATTGTAAAGATTACACATTTCTCTGTTGGTAATATAATCTTTTCCACAATTATATTTGGATTTTGAGCAGCTGATAAAATAAAAAAGAAAAATTGAGATTAAAATTCAACGAAAATTATAACCTATATTTAAATTTGTGAAAAAATGATTTAACCAAGCATGGAATCTACTTCGTCTTACCGGCCTGCCGGGAGGCATTTTTTTTTAATCAATAGCATGGTCAGCTATCCACCCACAAGTATTCATTCTGGACACCCCCGCCCCCCGCCCCTCAGGACCTTTTATTCAAGAATTTCTTTTGAAAGTCAAAGTCATAGTACATAATATATATAGCTGTATTATTCAGTTTTATTCGTATAAAAATTCAAAACAAACATTTTCTTCCGTAAGAAAACATTGCTGCGGTTAACGTCGTTTTCGATACCCAATACAGACGGTTTCGGTGCGAGCAAATCTCAAAACTAACTTGTCGCAATAACTCGAGAGAGCATTAGTCATCAAGAACTTACGAGTCGTTGTCGTTGGGAAAGGACGCGGAAGGCGTGAGAGAGGGGATGGGAAAAGGGGGAAGAGGGTGGAGGGGGAAAAGGGTCGCAACTCGCAAAAGCGGCTGAATTTCAGGCGCGGGTCATCACGAAACTGCGCGAAAGGAAAAGGGTCCGTCGACGACGGCGACGAAGACGACTCGAAACTGTAGCTGGAAACTAAACGATTTAAACGGTCGTCGGTGGAAGGGACGGATGGGATGAGATGCTCGAGATTAAAATTCAGCGCAGACCCGACCGACCGAGTAACTTAGCGAAACTTAGCCCAGATGTCGGTGGTTCGGGGATGGGGCAGAGGAGACAAGGGAGGGGGGGGGGGAGGAAGACGGACGGACGGACGATACGGAGGGATAAGATGAAGGGAGGGGGGAGCAAAATAAAACTTAAAAAAAAAAAAAAAAAAAAACGCGGGGCTGACTGGAAGGGACGCTCTAAGGAAATGGAAACTGAGAGAGACAAGACGCTGCCGCGAAGCGTGGCGTGGCGCAAGGGGCGAAGAAGGATACTCTGGGTGGGGTAATGGGGGTTGGAGGGAGAGGGTAGGAACAGGGAGGGAGGAAGAGAGGGATTGTAGACGGAGGGACCTGTTTTTACAACCCCTTTTAAAGTTGGACTGTTTGTTTAATCAATAGCATGGTCAGCTTCCCACCCACAAGTATTCATTCTGGACACCCCCGCCCCCCTCACGACCTTTTCCGAAACGCCCCCTTCGCGTCCCTTCGCGTCGCTTCTCGCGCTCCCGCAACCGCGACCGCGTGCAAGCCCTGGACTCCATGTCCGCGATCCCTCCCTCCCTCCCTCTCTCCTTCCCCCTCCCTGCGCTCCAGCCTCTTTTCTTGGGGTCCGTTCGGTTTCTTATCCTCCGTCCTGGAGCTGAACGGGTCGTTTTCCTTGGTTTGGACGTGCTCATCATTTAAATTGACCGAATTTATCTCCCTCTCTCTCTCTCTCTCCTCTCTCTCTCCTCTCTCTCTCTCTCTCTCTCTCTCTCTCTCTCTCTCTCTCTCTCTCTCTCTCCCGGTCCCTTTACCCTCATTAACCGCTCACAAAAGACGCGGCTTGGCTTTATAAATGGTCTGCTTCCACCACCCACCCAAGTCCACTACCACGTACGTTCTCTATCGTATCTTCCCATCGCACTCACACAACACCGATCATCGCCCTTCCCAGCTTTGGTACCGGACAAGTTAGCCGAAAGTTGAAAGTTTCCGGTTTCCCAGAATTTAGCCTTGCAAATCGTTGCGTTTTGAATTGATTGCGCGCGCGGGGATTTTACTAACCGGCGGCGGGGTTGGTTTCGCCATCATCGCAGGAAGAAATTTTAGCAGCATATTCTGTGAAAATTTCAGATCTGATCGAACTTGATTCCGCATGATTTACGGTGACTTTAATGCGTTCTCAAAATTCTTGGATCGCATCTGAGCGTCGTGCATCGCGATACCCGAAGCAGTGTTGCCGAAATTTAGTTCGTGCTTTGCCCATTTAAATCCATCGGGAATGGACAAACTTTTTGTTTGTTTGTTTATTTGTTTTTTGTTTGTTTGTTTGTTTGTTATCAAATCTGGTTACTGTACGCTCTTTGCACGACGAAGTCGAGTTTTAGTTTGAGCTTCAGTTGATGGAATTGTTGAGTGGTGAACGTCGCGGTCCACTCTTATACCCGATCTTTTGATCAACAATCATCGGCGAATCACGATTGAAAAACAGCCAAAAATTCTCTACCAACAAAATTATCAGTGATGACTTTTTCGGAAAAACATTAATGTTCATTCTTCACAAAATCCAATCTTATCCAAACTTACGTAAAACCTTTACTATGGAAAGAGCATTTTGTGAACACACTAGTTTCAAACAAAAGTGGTTTCCCTAAGCAGCATTTCCATTTGGAGATCCTGGCAAGGAATTTTCTGAGTCGCATTGTCCTCCTACCGCAAGTGACGCCACAATAAATGTTTCTATTATTATTTGAATCTTGAGTTACGAGGGAAAAGGAAAAAAATATCGGAAAAATGTTAAAAGGGAGTGTACCCTCCATTAACTATTAGATATCGTGTTTACCACCACTTTCCCCCATTTTCCTCTTCAAATAAGGAAAGTAAAGTGTTCCAATTCCATATTTTCATAGTCGATTTGAAAAGATTTTTTAGATTCTGAAAATACAATACAAACCGAATTTAAGCAAAATTCAGGACAAAAAAAAAGAAGCAAAACTAGGTATTTACGCAAAGAATACGGCTAAACCTGAATAGAAGTTGTGGCCTCAAATATAATGAACTCATCTCACTCATGCCATCCGATAACAGAATGAATGGAGACATCAGCCGAGCAAATATGTAAATAAAATTTCAGAGGAACAACGCACAGTTGGAACGAATCGTAGTTTTTTTCGGACAAGAATCGTTTTTATTTTTCGCTTCAGGAACGATTTTTTGTTTATGTTTTTAGAAAGAAAAAAAACACCATGTAATTTAGATATTTCAAGCTGTAAAAATAATATGAGAGTGGGACTCTAGAGATTTTCGTTTGTTGACTATAATTAAATATCAAAGGGGTAAAACTGGCTAGAAAAGCAATGGTGCGATGGAGGAGTTTAAATCGTAACCCATTTAATTATGGTATTTGAAATTTTCTTACGTAAAGTTTCAAAACGTCCCCCCGTTTCTTTTGTAATTTTTAAAAAAATGTATGAAAATGTATTTATTTATCTGCGACAGATTACTAGCTCATAATAAGTTGTTTCTCTCCGTTTCCTTCTTAAATGAGACCTATCGTTCAATTCGTTTTTCTCGCTGGTTTTTACCCCGGATTTGATTTTTAGTTCGTCGCAATCGATAGAGCTTGCAAAATCGTCATTTCTTTTTTCTTTTTTGTTTACTTTGCCATTCCAGTGGCGGTAACATTTTGGTAACAATGTTATCCCTCCATTTATGATTGTGTGTACGATAATCGATTCGAAAGTAAAGCAGCCAAAGAGTAAACAAGAGTCGCAATTGAATGGAAGGCCTGCGTGGTCAACGCAGATAAGAGATCGGAAACGCGGGAAAACTGTTTCAGGCCTTATGGAAATTCACACAGGGTTTTCGTTCCGAGACGTTCATCTCGAAACCTGTGCAAAATTGCCTGTAAACAATTAACACGAATTGATTGAATTCTCAACAAATTGATGTGTCATAAGTGCCACTTTATTGAAAATTCGAAAAGACTGTTTCAGTTGAAAAGTACGCACAATAGTGTGTTTACGTGCTTGGCTTGTGTTTGAGTAACTCACTATTATGTGTACTTTTCAACTGAGATAGTATTCTCGAATTTGCAATATACGGGTACTTGTATGACCTATCAATTTGTTCGGAAAATTCTGCTAAATCGACTCGTATTAATTGTTTGGAGACAATTTTGTACAGGTTTCGAGATAAACGTCCCAGAATGAAAACCCTTGTGTCAATTTCCATAATGCCTAAAACAGTTTTCCACCACGATTTTCCTCGATTTCCAGCCAATCAGAAGCCGACTCTTATCAGCATTGACCACGCTGACTCTCAATGCAATTGCGACTCTTGTTTACTCTTCGAAAGCAGCGCTTCACCAGCATTCGATTGTGTTAGGAGGTACATCATTATTGCCAAATAGCACGAGCCGCCACTGGCCATTCAGTGTTCAGAATCTAGATTTTCATGAATGAAATGATGGCTGAAAAATACTATTTTTTAGATCCACTGAGTGACGGACGCGTTCGGGTCCGCGGAGTAATTTGGAGGATCCGTTTTGATTTATTTTACAACATTCTGGATACGCGAGAAAATAAATTCCAGCCGGATCTTTACTTTGTCACAGAGGAAACGAGTGGCTCGGGCTGTGTATTCGAGAGAATATGGGGCTGACGGGAGGGGGAGGGGGAGGGAGAGGGGGAGGAGAGAAAATCGTCGAGGAACGTTTTAAGCGGTGAACTTTCTGGGCTATACGCAGACGACAAGTCATTCATGGTGGAAAAGACTGAAAAGATTGACTCAATTTTATGAATTCGGACCCCTGAAAATTTTGGTATACGGATGAGATGTTGCCTATTTTAACTCATATCCAGCAGTGAGTTGTCATAATTAAATAGAGGTTGTTCAACTTTGAGTGATTTCAAGGTCATTTAATTTTCACATCCGCACATGGATTTTTGGATAGATCCTTTGAACAATCATCACATGCATTTCGCAAGACAGATCTATTGTTTCGGTTGAATAAAAAGAAAATACTATATAAAAACAGCAAAAAGTATGGTTGAATCAGCCGCAAAAATTAATATGGTCTATAAAGTGGATTTCTTCAGTGGCGTAGCGTGAAATGTGGCAACTTTGTGCTTCGTCCATGTAAACTCATGCAAAAGATTAAATACGAGGGTGTTCACCGAACACCCGACAATTCGATATTTTTCATGGCTTTAAATAGACAAACTACAACGTTGCAAAATTGCACACTACATCACTGGATTTCTTTATTTCATTGGCCTAGCAAACTTTTGCAACAGTTGAGCCAATAGTGTAGTGTTACATTTGGCAACGTAACATTTTGTCTATTTATACCGATGTGAAAGATCGAATTCTAAAGTTATCACCTTACAATCATGGCCCATCTTATCGGTTTTACGTCGCGTTACCGCTATCCCTAACATTTGTATTTATTTTTACTTTCTTACAACTATACACTGAAAAAAAATAAGCTAAATTTAACTAATTTCTACTTAAAAGTATGGACACCACTTAAAACTGTTAGTTTGACTATTTGAATTAGTAAAATTAACTCCGTGCCGTGTTTGTCCATACTTTTAAGTAGAAATTAGTTAAATTTAGCTTATTTTTTTTTCAGTGTATATAACAAAGTTAGATATTGAGAAAGTATTCCGATGACGCAGAGATGATGTCCGTCTGTCTGTGTCCCAGCTTAACTTTTGAACCAATCGTCAATGATCATCAACATTTTGCAGAGAAGTTGCCATTTCCCGGAGGAGCTTCTGCTGTTTTTTGTAGAAAATATAAACTGTAGGCAAGTTATGGACGATAAAAGGTTTCCATTAAAATGAATGTGTAAATGGGTAAAATGGGTGAACGTTGGAAAAAATTGGAATGTTTCAAACATATAGCTGTTTGAATTTTGATGAGAATTTGCAAAAAAACATTCTGTAACCAGTCTAATGTAAAATTAACCCCGTAAGGGGTTTCTAAGGGTCTCCCCCAGAATATTATTGGGGGGTCTGGGTGTCTTTCCCAGAGTAATGAAGGGGGTTTTGGGAGGGCCCTCCAGAATAATTTTGATGTGAGAAAGTGTTTTTGGGTATTACTCTCAGTTTATTTACTAAAGTTAACTGCTGAACTATCTAATGGATCAAATTACAGTACATATACGTGTCGTGTTTAAGTGAAAAGCTGGTTTTTATTTATTTATTTATTTATTTATTTTTTTTTTGTTTATTTAATTTATTTTATTTTTTCACTCAAATACTTTAATGTTGTAATCCTGCGAATCCGACAACATTGTTGAGTGATGCACGCGGCATCGGCCTCTCGCCGTCATCATTCAGCAAATGCTGCCACTTTGTCCGTTCTTATAAATATTTCTACCCCTAAATATTTTCCCTCCCCTTATTGCTCGCGTCTTAAGCGCCTCCTCCATATTTACCCCCTTCTCGCGCACCCACTTCGTCGCACAGTAAACCAAAGCATGCATTTTCCGGACAAGACAGTTTTCATTTTTTAATTGCTTCAAAAACGTTTTAGTGTTGACGTTGTTATTTTCTAAAACTGGACAAAGTGACCTGACTCATCTAAACGGATAATTTAATAATCAAACGAATTTTTTAGTTGCGTTGCTATATTTATTTGAGGTAATGGGGCTCTTGCAAACTTTTGATATAAGCAAAAAAATGGTCCAATCTCATGTAATGACCAGCAAAAATCGAGGAAATCACACTAAGAAAGTCTAAAATTCAGTAATAAACTCACAAAACTCCTATAATGGCAATATCGGAATGGCGGTTCAAAGCAGGTATCATGGGAGATTCCTGTCTATTATCTCACTTTCTCTACGGAAACACAGAGATAAGTCTCAATTTAGATAGGAATCTCCCATGATACCTGCGTCTCTCCGCCATTAAGCCAGTGGCGGCTCGTGGGCTTTGGTATTGGGGAGGCTGGGGGGGGGTCCGGGGGGCCACCCGAAAACCGATAACACGTAGACAAAAACAAACATGCGCGGCCGGTCCGGTGCGGCGACTGGCATGACGGTTATCCGGCTACTGGCTCGGCAACGCTGCGGGAGTCGTGGAGGATAGCACTGATAGCAGCCTCCGTTACCTTCGTTAGTGCGTGCACAGTCCTTGCTTGTTTGTGTGTGTGTGTGTGTGTGCCGAACACCACTTGACTTGACTCGACCGACTCGGAGTCTCGGAGGCACAGACTCTGGCTGAGTCTGGCACTGATGACTGCTGTCGTTTCGCGACTCTGAAATCTCGTTCCCCGCCCGCTTATAACTTCCTTCTCTTGCGCTTTCTCCTAGTGAAGATTGACTCAAGTTTTAGAGTCACGGACATTGTGATTGCCTTATTTTAATATGTTGTCTCTCGTTACTGTCTTGTCGACGTTATTTTTTCTTCCGTCTGAATGTCTGGGGAGGCACAGCCTCCCTTGCCTCCTTAGGCGAGCCGCCACTGAAATGTCGCTTCTGAGAGTGAATTTCGTGATTTTTTGGAGTATACTCATCGTCGTTTTTACAGGTTTTTATGCAAAGAATCAACTCTTCAATCCCGTGTAGCAAAAGTTCGCAAGAGCCCCATTCCTATCACTCTATCAGGCGATAATTTCTTTTTGAAGCCATGTATAGTGCTTGCGTGGATCCGCCACTACTCTTTTAACCGTTGGATAATTTTGTGAGTCTATGAGTAAATTTGGTGGTTTGTTGTATGTACTCAACGCCCTTTTTATGCTGGTAGAATAGGTCTGCGGTGTACTTTTGCTACAGCGATATGAAACATTGATTCATTGAATATAACTTAAAAATTTTGCGGAAATAACGATGGGCACTCTAAAACCTTTCAAAATCCACTCATTAACTCAGAAAATCATTTCCATTTCAAACAGCCCGCTCGGACGCACTAATATCACCGACATACACTGAATAAATCGAACCACCGCATTTATGTAAACATCAACAAAACTTACAAACATTCAAAATGTTTTGTTTAGATGCACACAAATATTGTATTAATTATTTTGTGCATTTTGTTTTGTAATCGACTTTGATAAGCCAGAAAAAGACCAAACAGCAAGTGTAGCCAATATTTTATATATTTAGAAAGACGTTCCATCATTTTGTAGTTACGATGTTGTTTACACATACACGGTGGTTCCGTCTATGTTGTATTATGCCGGTGCACGTAATGTCTAGTGTATCGTGGGCTGTTTGAAATTAAAAATATTTCCAGGCGAGTTAATGAGTCGTGTTTGAACGATTTTAATGCGCGCATCGTTATTTTTGCCGACTTTTACGTAAGAATGAAGATTTTGTATTGTTGCAGCAAAAGTACGGAACAGGCTTATTAATCGCACATAGCAAAATTTAGCATGAGCCCAACTCTTAAAAAATGGTTTGAATATCCAGAAAATGTCATACTTAGATTCACTGAGAGCCGAGGTCTGCATCGCGCCAGTAAATCCCTATATTGTTACAGAATTTGCTTCTTAGCGCGACTTTCATTCCGCGCAAGGAAAAAAAAAAGTAAAAGGGAAAATCTTTCCGCAGCAGTGTGTGAAAGGAAAGGATAAGGGTCCGGAGGCGTCTTTAGGGTCTAACCGTTCTCGTCCCCGCACATCTTTCACGGAGATTTATATTTCTGTTCGGAAAAATATGATCGGGGGTAGGTATTATTTGATACCGACATTTATTTGAATATGATCTTGTATTCATTCACCCCCCTTCCCCCTCCCCCACCACCACCATCACCATTCATGGTCTTATCCTCATTCTACAAGCTGTGTTCGGGTCGCGGCCGAACTGAACTCTCGACCAAAGCCTGAAAGTCGCGTTGAGGGACCTAGCACTTTTCCTCCAACCATTTTGAGCGATGGAAATCCACATCGTAAAATATGGAGCAGTGGCGTCGCGTGCAATTTGGCAACACTATATTCTACCCATTTAAACTCATGTAAAAGATCGAATTCAGGGGGTGCACAGTGCACAAGGAAAGTTCGATATATTTAATGAGTTTAAATGGAGCAGTTGCATTGTTTCCAGATGGCACGCGACGCCGCTGATATGGAGACTATTTATCAAAGTTGCCTTTTTGTGTAAAATTAATGACATTTACCAATCCACCGATTATTTTATCGGTTGAGAAAAGATTATGAAGTTCAGTTTTGTTTGACTCTGTACTATATGCACGAAAATACTCTGATCTGTGTGTAATGTAACTTAAACAAATAAATAGATGAATGAATGAGAAGAAACCAATAATGCTAGTATTAGTAAATAATAAGTACGTAAAATGTCTCTAGAATTGTCTTTAAGTTTTGACCAAGATTTAAAATAGTTCGTATTATTGACCTGAATTATACAAGGGTATGTCATTAAACTGCCAACTTTTAATTTGAACCATGGAAAAAAAGAAAAAATTGATTAATAAAAAAAAGTGGTCTGATTTTTATTTTAAATTACTTACGAATTCAAATTCAGTTGAATTCCTCTGTTTAAAAAAGAAGGTTAAATTAAGCCAAACTGTGATCGGTTTTATAAAATCAACTATACTATTTTTATACTTTTACCTTCTGAAAAAGTAAAAATTTATAAACATACAAAGAAGTCAAATAATTAGAAAGTTTTTAATAATTTTTCAATGGCCTTTTATTCGTCTTTAGAAATCTTCCGCATTAGAGTATATGAATGAAAAGATTTTCGCCTTCAAATCACACTCTTCGAAAGTTTAAATTGCCACAAAAACTTTAATCAAAATGATTAAAGTAAAAAAGCTGGCCAAGCAAAAAAGTGTCTCCCAACTCCGCTTCTCCTTCCTTTCTCTTCTCTCCCCCAATTTATTTTATATTGCAAGCTGGTTCATTTGACTTTACACTCCTTGCTAAAATCCAAATTTCCGAGATTATGGCTCTCTTTTTTAGCGCCAAAAGGCACTGAAATCAGGGAGCCAAGTTTACTTTCTTTCTTTCTAACTCCGTGCCAGTATGCAATCTGTGATACCGCGCACACTTTTAACCAACGAGGCGGGAGGCTGGCTGGCTGAGTTGACTGATTAGTCGACGCCGCTAACGCGGCGCGACTGCTGGGTTGCGATTGTTTTCTTCGATTAATCGCACAAATATTGCTGATATAACACGGAAGTCAAGGAATCTGCGGTGAAGAAATTATTACCACTGCCGTCTCTACAAATCAACGAAGAGAGAGGGGGAGGGGAGAGGGAGAGAAAGATAAAAAAAGCGGGGTAGTCACAATTTATTTCAAGAAATAATTGGAAGAAAAAATTGAAAATGAAGGAGGAACTTCAGACTTTGGCCGGGGGGTTTTTTCCCATTCAAATTCTCAGAAAACGTCTCCAAGTATCCGACAGTCATTTCACCAATCCCCCCCCCCCCAAAAAAAACCCCCGGCCAAAGTCTGAAGTTCCTCCTTCATTTTCAATTTTTTCTTCCAATTATTTCTTGAAATAAATTGTGACTACCCCGCTTTCTTTATCTTTCTCTCCCTCTCCCCTCCCCCTCTCTCTTCGTTGATTTGTAGAGACGGCAGTGGTAATAATTTCTTCACCGCAGATTCCTTGACTTCCGTGTTATATCAGCAATATTTGTGCGATTAATCGAAGAAAACAATCGCAACCCAGCAGTCGCGCCGCGTTAGCGGCGTCGACTAATCAGTCAACTCAGCCAGCCAGCCTCCCGCCTCGTTGGTTAAAAGTGTGCGCGGTATCACAGATTGCATACTGGCACGGAGTTAGAAAGAAAGAAAGTAAACTTGGCTCCCTGATTTCAGTGCCTTTTGGCGCTAAAAAAGAGAGCCATAATCTCGGAAATTTGGATTTTAGCAAGGAGTGTAAAGTCAAATGAACCAGCTTGCAATATAAAATAAATTGGGGGAGAGAAGAGAAAGGAAGGAGAAGCGGAGTTGGGAGACACTTTTTTGCTTGGCCAGCTTTTTTACTTTAATCATTTTGATTAAAGTTTTTGTGGCAATATCAGTGCCCGTTTTGGGAGACACTTGGATGATTCTGGCTTGACCAAAAAGCTGAGTTCAACTGCAAATAGTTGGTGGTTGATAATACAAATCAAATGTTACCAATCTCTGATTGCATTGGGTTGTTTTTTGTTTGTTTTTTATTTTTTGTTTTTTTTTTGTTTGTTTTTTTTGTTTTTTTGTTTTTTTTTTTTTTTTTTTTGTTTTTTTTTTTTTATGAGCAAAGTTTTTATAACCTGACCTTTTAAAGGCTCTGTGTGAGATTCTCCAGCATGTCTCTTGAATAGTATTAGAGTGTGGCATACCCACTAAAACCTCCGCCGCTCGAGTTCACTATGTACATGAATCATCGAACCGAGCTTAAAAATGGCAATTGTTGAAATTTAAACAAACCTGCTAGGTGTGCAGACAAGCAAGAATGTTGGCATGAATTAATTGCCATTGAGTCCATCTTTCTTAAAATGGTTTGGTTCAATTTAGTTATTCGTCGCAATTATTCCATCTTACAATAGAACAGCAAGTAGGCATCCTTGGTCCCCTCGGGTCATCGACACTCAGAAATGTTTTGGTCATTTGCTCAAATATTTTTATCATACTCCAAGCGCACAACAACCGTGTAGTGACCCGAATCTGTCACTGTTCCATATGATGGAACATCCCTGAATGCAACCTGAAGAGACTACCATTAACAGTAAGATCAGATGAACGGAGATCATCTAGTTGAAAATTTGTTATTTTGACACTTTGTCCATTTTCCCACTTATTCAATAATAATTGGATAGTGAGCATTTTCCTGTATTACTGATAAAAGTGCATTTTTTCTTATTGCCGCATCAACAAAGTTCACACTTTAAACCCTCGGGATAGTTCCACGAAGAATAATTTTTGATCATGTTGGTGATACTCTGTTCATTTAAGCTTACAGGCAGTTGCAAAATTCTGCTGAGATTAGAATTTCTATTTACATGTCCGCAATGATCACACTTAATCTCATGAAATTCATAAAACTCAATTTCCTCCTGTAGTTGGGAATTTTTGCGGATCAAGGCATTCACAAACTCTGGTGCATCATGTTGCCTTTCTTTCTGCAAATCTAGCTACTTCCTGGTGTACACTGAATGCAGAGAGAGGATTTTTAGAACAAGAGAACTGATCAGCTACACTTTTATGGGCCGGGGTGCTTGCAGATGAGCTTAAATCTGTTCTCAAAGGTTCAAAGCTTAAAAGACATTGCTGACTTGCATTGGCACAGCATGACACAGCATCATGATTGTAAAATTAGAGCAACAGTTTGATGCAGGATTAGTCCGCGGTTGAAGTATCTAATCAAACTCTGTCTGAAACATGAATAATCTTTGCTCTCAACCTCTCACTCTCTCTCTCCCTCCCTCCCTCTCTCTCCCTCTCCTTCTCCCTCCCTCCCTCCCTCCCTCCTGAAACGACCTCTAGTACATGTTTCTGTGTATCATTTGATATGAAGTTACAGCATACAGAAACAATGTAAGAAAAAAATTCATGGAGTGCAGAAAGCTGGAGAAGAGCTACGGTAGTAAGTAAATGTGTTTAAGATGGGTAAACAAGCAGTCAGTTGATGTGGTTCTCTACCAAATATACCATTAAATACACTATCTTCTCATCAAATAATCAGAAGGGTTGAGGTTGTTCAGCTTAGTATAGATTACAGTTTGATTTTGCCTACAGTTGGTCCCAAAGTGATGTCGCAGCGCATCAAACAATAGGCAGAAGCACCAGCTTATCAATTGCTCAGAGAGCAGTTCAAGCTGTCAACTGCCATCTCATGTAAGACCACGCATACTAAGTTAATCGAATCACCCTCACAATCAACAGAAAAGCTTCCGCCCATTATTTACTACTTACTACTAGTCTGGGATTGTTATAGAAGTATAACCAAAGTGAACAAGCATAGAGACACATTCTGGTCTGGTAAAGAATAGCTGAGAGAGGTTATTACTAGGTTGAGGAATTTTACCTTCGTGAATGCTTTATTACACACTACTTCTTCTAGTAGAGATATGATCAGGCTGCATATCCTTCTGCTGAATTAGCTAACTGTCGGCGCAAAGATTTCTGGGTCAGGGTTTTTTTTCACAACCCTCGGATACGAGAAATACTTGACTAACAGCTCAGACTTAAGGTGACTACATGTACATATGACTGGATCTACATGCAGTATCATCCATTATGATGGTAGCTCAGATACAATGGGGAAAGGTGACCCGAGACTGACGAACTGAGTAGAGGGGGCCGAGCAGGCTTCATTTGCGACAGAAAGAATGAGCAACCCAGCCCAGAATCAAGGAACACACTGACCACAATAAATGCGAGATATTATTAAATATACAGAGTTCAGTGAGCAAATTCAATGGTTGCATGACACGACACCAATAACAAATAGTATGGTTAGGTAGGGTTAGGTACTTAATAGGTAGGGTGTTTACACCATTACGAAAAGGCCCTAATTAAACCGCTAGCTAGTTCAAGCAGTGGCCGCTACGGAGCGTTGGTGCGAGACAAACGGCGGGTTCGACGCATTTGATTTCTTTTTATATTGAAAGTTTGCCTTCGGTAGTCAACAGCCGCCGGTGGCCTAGTGGAACTGTGCTGGGTTTGTATACGTGACAGCGCGGGTTCGAATCCCGCTCATGCATATTCTTTTTTGCCATTCCCCAATTAACATAAATGTTATATTTGTATCGATCCGTAACAATTTATCCTGCACATCGATTATTATCTCCAGTGTTATACAAAAAAGGGGACTTCAATTTTGAACCTATGTTAACGTGATTTCGACGAACCATTGACGAACTCCGATTTATGATCACCAACAAAACGGAAAAAACTGTAACCCCCCCCCCCCCCCCCAAGAAACCCCTTTTCCGAGTGCAGACAACCCCAAGTTAGATCATAAAAAAGACCGGGAGCGAGCGAAGCGAGCGGGAGGTGAACGCAGCGCGAAGCGCGCGTATTCGCCCGAAGGGCGTAACAATTCCCCTAAAATGAAATAAATTTTAAAAGAGAAGACAAGAGAAGAAGACAGAAAGAGGGAAAGAAAAGAGGGAAATTACTCATTTGATAATTCAAAAAGACCGCGGTCATCGCTTGCCGTACGCTAACCTAGCGCGGAAGCACCTCATAGCAGTCATCTTGTGAACTAGCTAGTAGCTAGCATTTCAAACAGGGCATTTTCGCCAGATCAGCTCGCTAAATAGGTAGGCATGACGGTAGCCTCAGAGACAAAAGCTAGAAGCACCCGTAGGTTACCGAATTCCACAGCGAAGTTATCTGAAACTATTTTGTTAGTTAAGAACTCCGAGTTCACGGCACTACATACTAGATAATAGATGAATTGTTATTCACGTTAAACAGTCCAGGTGAAAGAGTTGCACCTCCGCAATGACTCCGACTAAAAACAACACTGATTTCTGATTTACCGAGCAAAGTTGGAGGATAAAACACAGAATCCATCAGGCGAGCAAGGAGTAAAGAATGAAGTGAATGGTGGCCGCAAACACTTTCATTTTAAAGAAAGCCAATAATTCGAATACAGTCGTAACCGAATCGATCAACACGACGAGCAAAACAAAATCACCCGAATGAAAACAAATAAACAAAAACATGTCATCATCGAACGCTACCGGTTTGTTTGACAGTCGGTCGACTGGAGGTTGGCGCCGTCTGGTGGGCGACGGTTACAACAACTGATAATTAAAACGATTCTCTTGTCTCTTATTCTATGACTGACATGTATTCAATTGAAGATTTCTCCCTTAATATTGCTCGGATCGTTAAAATGTTGACAAAAGCACGCACACGGAAGCAATACGGACATTTCTGTACCAAGTTTTCTTCGATCCGTGCCACCGTTTACCCTGTAGGACTTTCCGATTAATTGCTCTGAAATGCTTCTGAAACGGAACAACCGTCAAGTATTTTGACGATTTCTCCGAGCACTGAAGTCGGATTGGTCTCAAATTGAAAGCAACTTACACTAGAACATTACAAATCTAACGGTACCAAGTTTTAATGATTTGGAGCAATGGTTCTCTCGCAATCGTCCGTGTAAAATTCATGATGACCAAACGTGCAGTTTTAGAGGCTTAAATTAGCTGTTTTTTCTTAATATCTTTCTTATAAATTGTCCGATTGATTTGAAATTTTAGAATCATCATCTCGAGCGCGTGGCAAATCGATCGATATGGGGTGATATGGGGTTTTGATTAGCGGCTTAACTGGAATCGATGATTAACGATCCCAAAACGCCGAAATCGCGAAATTTGCTCTGTTGCGTGTATATAAGTGTCGGTGCCCCGACCGCGTCTCTTGGCATCTGTGTTCTGTTCTTGTTCTTACTTTTTTTTCTTTCTTTTTTTTTTTACTTGGCGGGGGGCTACCGCCCCTTATGATTCAATGAATATACAAGATTAAAAATAATCAAAAAACAAATCGAAAAAACTGAAGAAAAAACCTGAATGACAAATGAATATCTTGAACAGCACAATAAATTAAAATAAAAGCTCTTTCGACTGATGAACACCTAAACCAATACTTGGATAGTTTTTTCGGCTCTTGGCTGACTTGAAGCTTCTGCAAAGATGGTCTATGAAAATTAAATTAATGTTGCAGTCGTAAGTTGCACTGAAAAAAAAAAGATTGCCAGAAGCATGACAATATGTTAACCTATGTAAGGGCCAGTACATACAATTACCAAAATTCTAGTGATTGTACCATATAGCTCTTGACAGATTTTAGGAAATTCTAGTTCTATGACCATATTCTGGTATTAACACCAGAATTTACTGGTCAAAGTACTAGACTTTCTGGCGTTCAGTTACCATTGTGTTTGCGGTAATACTATGAAAATTAAAATAATGTTGCAGTCGTAAGTTGCACTGAAAAAAAAGATTGCCAGAAGCATTACAATATGTGAAGCTTTGTAAGGGCCAGTACATACTATTAGCAAAATTCTTGTGGTTGTACCATATAGCTCTTGGCAGTTTTTAGGAAATTCTAGTTCTATGACCATATTCTGGTATTAACACCAGAATTACCTTGTCAAAGTACTAGACTTTCTGGCGTTCACTTACCATTGTGTTTGCGGTAATATGACTAGAATCTGGTATTATGACTATCGCTTTGTTTTCAGTGTGCCTTATTAGTCTTATTCCTCTTCTTTTCACTGCACTGAGCAAAGATTTCCTTAAAACTGCCAATTTTGGTCGAATAAGTTCTTCATTCAAACCTCACCAAAAATCTTAATAAAGCTATCAAAGCAACCGTACATATCATAAAAACTTAGGGACGAAGAAACGTGCGCGAGTGAGTAAAAGATTTCAGTTTCCAAGTAAGAAAGCGCTTCGGTAAGAATCTCTCCCCTTCCATTATTTTAATTGAAGCGCTCATTTTGATTTCGGAACATTACACGACCGGAGTCGCCTTCAATTTCAATGGATGCAACCAACCGTGCTTGTGAGTGTGACAACAGCTTACTTGTGAGACCTGTTTTCTGAAGGGATCCCTCTCTGTCTCTCTAAACCCTTTCCCGACGAACATGGATGGATCGTAGCAGCGTATTCAAATATACTCAGAGGGATAAAGTGTACTTTCTTACCTTCATGCACTGTATTTTTTTTTCTTATTTTGTTTTTTTGTTTTTTTTTGTTTTTTGTTTTTTTTTTTATATTAATTACTCGTTTCATGCAGCTCTTTCATTTTCAGTTTTTATTTGAACCGTTCCTTTCGTTCCAGTGTTGCAAGATGTGCGGCTTCAGGCCAAACATTCCCTATAAAAATCAATGTAAAATGTACAAACCTAGTAATTTTTACCTCAAATTTGGCCACATTGCTTCGTTCAGAGCATGTTTTATAATTTATTCTTATATTTAATACTCTTACTTGTTCTAAAGTAAGTTCTGTAAAGTGATACGTCTCAGTACGATCATTTTTTTTTTTTTTTTTTTTTTTTTTTTTTTTTTTTTTTTTTTAAATACTTTGGCGTTGTATACTCGCATTCTTTTGGACGCATTTTCCTGTGATTTTAAATATAGTGTCAAAGTACGTATGTAACAGAAATTAATTCTCAATCTCATAATGATCATACAATAAGATGACACAAGACATTTTTTTTTTTAAATAGAAATGGACAGAAGTCAGTAGCGCATTCAACCGAATTGGTATTTCTTTTTCTTCGCTCATGAGATTTAATTCTGTAGAAAAATATGTCTCTTAATCTAAATTTCCCCGTTGACCGAACTGTTTGATAAATGTTAGACGTGCGGTGAATATTTATGATATAAAATGTTTATTTTTTTATCATCAAAATGGGGCAGTTGCGAAGGTACGCAATTTTGTGTTTTTATAAAGACAAATATATAGTACTTGATGAGCTGAGAACAATGGTGTCTTTGGTTTTTTCATAAGTGTCCGGGTTTTGGAGAAACACACTTGTATATAGTTGTAAAAAACCATATGCGTACATAGGCACTACGCGGAATTCTCATTTAAATAATGTATTTTGGGAGAAAACCTCATCTCCAGAACAATGGGACTTACTTAAAAACCAAAGGCATCTTTGTTATTAGCTCATCAGTTTTTTTTAGATATTATCTTCATAAAAAACACAACAATTCAGAACTTTCCAACTGCCCCCATTGCTTCACAATAAAAAACCGTCTACGAGTTTTACGCTCTCACTTTTTTCATCATATCGTGGTCATCAAATAATGTATCAAAAGTCTACTCGTTTTGCCAGTGGCGTCACGTGCAATCTGGCAACGTTGCAATTTTCTAATTTAAACCCATGTCAAACATCGATCTGAAGGAGTGCACTGTGCACGCCCAACATTTCGATATTTTTCAATCGTTTAAATGGACATATGATGCGAAGCTGTTCTGGATTGCCCCCCCTCCCCCAAGCAACAAGTTTTACCTTTTTTCTACAGAAAAAAGCCCATTATTTCTTACTGCAACGCTTGAAATTTAAAAATTATTGGGCATGCCCCCCCCCCCCGGTAGACAAATTTTCTGGATCCGTCACTGCGAAACATACTTAACCCATGCATGCCCACTGGGTCGTTAACGACCCATGTATAATGGTTTTTTTTGGACCAGATTACAGTAAATTTAGGCCAATTTTACTCAAAAATCAATGTTATGATCTTTCAGCACCTATAATTTAGCTGGATCAGAAAATGTCATAATTTTTAAATTTAATTTTTTTTAACTCTTAGTGTTTTTTTGAGAAAAACACCAAAAAACACCCAACATGCTCGAATAAAGTCGTTCATATATGGGTTTTAAACGCAACTCTTTTTCAACGAAGTAAGGGAAATGGTAATTCGAAAGTTCAGGTATAATATGCGTTTTATAATCTTTTTTTTCCTTTCCGTTTCTTTTTCCAAGTCTTGGGATACAAAAAAGGAACTTTTGAATTTGTCTTCCTTTCCATCAGTTTGTGTGTGCTCCTCTCTCCTTCTCAAAGAATCCCCTCCCTCGATCGAACGTTCTTCAATTAGGCTTCCTGCGTTGAGTTTTTCCTGGGCAAACTGCTTTTCTGTGACTTCCGACTCTTTGAGACTTTGAGTCGACCGAAATCACTCTGAAAAATGAGCGGAGGGAAGGAAAAAGAAAACTAGCATCAATCCGTTTGACATCAATTGAAATCCGAACAGATATAGTACATGTTGTGCAAAATAAAAAGTAAGGTAGAGAGTATATAAATAAATAAAAAAAGACGTGTATAAAATAGAGAGCGAAGGTAGGTGAATGTAGAGAGAGAGAGAGGAGAGAGAGAGAGAGAGAGAGGAGAGAGAGAGAGAGGAGAGAGAGAGAGAGAGAGAGAGAGAGGAGAGAGAGAGAGAGAGGAGAGAGAGAGAGGAGAGAGAGAGAGAGAGAGAGAGAGAGAGAGAGAGAGAGAGAGAGAGGGAGAGGAGAGAGAGAGAGAGAGAGAGAGAGAGAGAGAGAGAGAGAGAGAGAGAGAGAGAGAGGGCTGCCGGAAAAAGGCGCATAAAGGAAGCAACGCTGGCTCTTTTTGTGTAATGGTGTAGAGTTAAAAATATATTCAAAGTGATAATGGTCATGCTGTCACGAGCAGGCGTGTTTGGTATTTTTTAAGTCTGTCGCCACCACCGATACTGATTCATTTCAAGTTTCCGCTCTCCTTCTCTTTTTCCCGCTCCCTCTCCCCTCAATGCCTTGAGATTTTCTCGCCCCCCATCTTTCTGTGTATTGACAAGGCTTTCTATGATTTTAACCCTTTTTTTTCTTATTTATTTATTTCATCGTTTCATGACTGAAAAAAAAGGCGCACTTGCATGTCAAATTTTAGCGACAGTCAGTAAAAAAAAGGAAAAAAAGATGCATGAGGCTCTTCGGAAAATTATACGACGGTAAATTTGCCTTTTGTCAATTTCACAACTGCCGGACTTTAGTCGGTGATAAGAATCGGTACTCGGTAGTATCCATCATCTTCCGCTGGTTCGATTCTATCGATTCGGTTGCTGGCACATTTAATCGAATTCTCTAATACTTAAAAAAAAAAACAAAACAAAAAACAAAAAAACAAAAAAAAACTTGCATTAATTTTTACGTCGGCAATTTTAGACGTGACAAATTGAGAACATCACTTCAAAAATGAAAATCAGTCAATGAAGCGTATGAAAATAGTGTTTTGAATAGCTTACTATAGGAAGAATTATTTCGATTCGACGAATAACGCCTTGCGATTTTTGTCTTTCAGTTCTATATGATATTTATTCTAACATACGTATCCAGAGAAACTATATACGAGTGACAGCGCGCTAAATATTGCTATTTTGCCCTTGTTGAATTCGGATGAAGTCATTTTCTTGGGGGGGGGGGAGTCGCAAGGCAGAACAACCTCCACAGAGATGTTGAGCAAAGATATTGATGACATCAGCCAATAAGAGCAATAAAGGCATCAAAGTTTGACCATACGACGACACGATCCGCGCAGGCGACGATGCTCCTAAATACACCTCATCATAGCCGTAGCCCGGATATTGTCTTTCTCTCTCTTAGCCCATTTGATTGCATGTGTTAGAAAAGGACAGAAACAGGGGCTGAAGTCACGTGACAGCACCTATATCCATCCTTTTCTAACGCATGCATTCAAATGTGCTAAGAGAGAGAAAGACAATATCCTAGCTACGACTATGCACCTCGTAGTACTTTTCCTGTGTCGCATCACTTTCTAAAAATACTTATCTCTCTTTATCCGCTATTTCCACTGCCGAACCAAGCATAATCCCTTTTGCCCTTTCATTAATTTGTTTTTCAAACGCAAAATAACCTGGCTCGCAATAATGATTTAAAATTCATATCAGCTCTAACCTTCGATCCTATCCAGATACGAAGAAATATTTGTAAAACATTGACAATATTTTTAAAATAGATTCAATATTTTAAAAACATTTTAATAAAAACATTTTCAAAAAATTTCAACAAAAATATTTTAAAAATATTTTCAAAAGTTTTTTTGTCTCGCTAGAAAACAAAAAAAAAGTCTCGCCAAAAAACAAGAAAAAAGTCTCGCCAAAAAACAAAAAAAAGTCTCGCCATTCAAAAAAGTGGGGCGGAGGAGCGTAAGCCCCCCAAGCCCAATAGCAGCTACGTCACTGCACTTTGAGTTTGCCGTTGTGCGCATTCAAATACAGAGTGTCATATACGAGGAGCGGTCAGTATCCGTGTTTCATAGCCCGTGTATATCTAGCGCGAAGTCAAAAGCGAGTCAAAGCGCGCTAAGAGGGCGCCACCCCGCGGGAAATAATCGAACTGCTTTCACACCCCTTCAGTTTTTGAACCCCAGAGCCATCTAGGGGACGGTGCTCGTATTAAAAGTCATCTCTACCGAATCGTCCGAGCTCAGCACAGTAGTCACAGTTTAAACCAATCGCGCGATATCTATCCCATGCAATCATGCACATTGTTGAAATTGATAACTGTATTTTTATTCTTAACATCTGGCAGATTGATTCCAAAACGAAGTTTTTTTTTTACTTGCTAATCTGATTCAATACTCCCAGTGCATAGAAACTCTCTCATTTCTCAAGATTTCGATTCGGCAAAACTGAGAAGACTCAGAAAGAGATTATTGCGCGAAAAAGCTAATTATGTACATAAATTTAAATAAAAATGAAAGAAAATTAGACCAAATGAAAAGAAAATAAAAAAAAGAGTGAAACAATGACTGAAATCCGGATAAATAACTCTAACCGGTGACAATTTTATCGTGATCATAAAAAAGAAATGACTAAAAACTAAAAATTAACTAATTACCTATATTTTTTTCTCTCTCGAAATATGCGTGTCGTATTTTGAAACTGTTTGTACTCTGAATCGAAAGATCGTGGTAAAATATCACTTCCAAACATTCATCAAGCCCTCGTCCCCCCCCACACACACACACACACACACCGAATGGTCTAAAAAGAACGGTGTGTTCCTATGCACTGAAAAAAAAAAGTTCCGGTGAAAAGTTTGCAACAAGTGCGAATAATTAAACAGTCCCCAAAATAACTTGATATCACCGGCGATCAGTTTTTAATTTGCACAAAATTTAAGAGAATGGTTTTTGCATTGCAGCACAAATGGCTAGAATTTCTTGTATAATAAGAAATAATTCCCAGCGATTTCAATTAGAAGTTTTGACAGTCGAAAATTCTTGCCTTTTAGGGCTTACTTATCTATTATTTTAGTTCCGCAGCATACACCACACTGTTCGCCTCGTCGGACCAAAATATAGCAAATCTCATGAATGGAATAACTGGAAAGAGAGCACTGGTTAACTACATTTTTGTTCTTATCTGTATATAGAGAGGAAAACCAACAAAGAACCGCGGTGTAACATGCAGTGGCGGATCCAGATATTTTTCTAATGCGGGGGGTGGTTGCAAGCCAGTAAAATTTTAAATTTAAAGCGTCGCAGGAAGCTATCTTCTGTTGAAAAAAGGCAACATTTGAGGATGTGGGGGGGGGGAGGCACGTGCTCCAGCGTGTCCCCCCCCCAGAATACGCCATCGGTGATTTTTGAGCGACAACTTTATCAAGTCAAACTTTAAACACTGCCAACACAAGTGGTATTGCGCGAGCGAGCGGAACATCATTTTCATACTTCAACCTTTGCTCCTTCAATTTCAGCGGATACAATTTCAAGACCAACGAGCAGGAATAGTTGTATCTGCCGGTCGAGACTGATTATAAGCCAACCCAGCGATTAATAATTTCATACAAATCAGTGGCGAATCGTGATATTTTGTCACTTACCATTTTGTCTATTCAATTCAAACTAAAAACAAGTTGGAACTTGCAACACTGGAACAGTGTTAGCAAAGAGAGCATGAGTGTCGGCCGTAAATCATTGTAAGTGTGGAGTTCCATATTGATAGTACAAAACTGCGACAAAGTCAATCGCAACGCTGCATTTGTGTTTGTATAACAGTGATCGCTGTAAAAATAACTTGATAGGTCAAAGTGGGAATGAAAATTTACTTATAGCGTGTTGAAACAGTTGTTCAAGAGGCGAGGTGAATACTGTGGTTTTGAAAATCGATTTCGATAGTGATAGTTCCTTTAAAATCGGATGACGCAATACCAATCCTAGCAAGCCGTAAAGTCTAGTTTAGTTATTTGGGACTTTTTTAGATTTCTCTCGCCTGAACCAAAGTCATCAGGAAAGGGAAAATTCTTAATACCAATCCTAGCAAGCCGGAAAGTCTAGTCTAGTTATTTGGGACTTCTATAGAATTTTCCTCGCTTGAACCAAAGTCATCACGATGGAAATTCTTCGTCTTTATGGTTTCAGCTTTTTTTGTCTCAGATTAAAAAATGAATGTTAATATTGATCAAATGTCATCCGACACTCATCAAGGCCCTTAAGGAACGTAATATAACTTGAAAAAAGCTCATTCGATTTTTAAGGGAGCTTAAACGGTCCATGAGAGACGAAATTCGCGGATACAGAGTACCCACAGCTTATTTCAATGTTCGATCTGACAAGACCGTGCGCCTTTGAAAAATCGATATCTCGATAGTGAATCGATGTATTGCAATTCGGTTTGCACCGGTCGAAAGCGCTTGCTTGTGACTGACAACCTCGAAAATTTCAGATCCATCCGAGTTTATTTAATGACCTTACAGGACCTCTCGCGGCCGCAGTTAGACATTTCTTGTCAGAGTTACGCTGAAACGGGGAGTATTTCCCCCCCCCTAAGATGATATTTTTGGCTCGAAACTGCATTGGGCCCTCTCGGGACATCATTGGGACCCGAAAAAAAGCGGAACCGATATAATACGGCACACGACTGGTTCGTGAGAGACGAAATTCGCCTTTTTCCAGCCTCCAGCGCCCCTCTAAGGTCGATCTGACAAGACCGCGCGCCTTTGAAAAATCGATATCTCGAGAACGAATCGATGGATTGCGCACTGCGGTTTGGATTGGGCGGTAGCTTCAGCTTTTAGATAATTCTTGAAAAAAATTCAGATCCATCCAAGTTTTTAAACGGATCTTATGGGACCTCCCGCGGCCGCAGTTAGACATTGTACGTGAGACTTACGCTGGAGTTGGGGCCACGCCCCCCCCCCGATATAGACTTTATCGGTCCGACATTTGTCAGGGCCCTTAATGAACTTCATGTGAACTCAAAAAACTCACATATGACTTCTCACGGCGCATGCTAGGTCCATGAGAGTCGAAATTCGCGGATTTTAGAGAATCTTAGATTTCTGACCCTATACCGCGCGCCTTTGAAAAATCGATATCTCGAGAGTAAATCGATGTATCGCAATTCGGTTTGGACCGATCAAAAGAGTAAGCTTACCGGTACTCGCCTTTAAAAATTTTTGGATCCATCTGATTTCATTTTGAGACCTTACTTGAGTTACTTGGACCCCAGTTGGAATTATTTTTTCGGAGTTACGCTGGCAAGGGGGTCGCTCCCTCTCTTGGAAAACTGTGGAGGGGGCCCTTTGCTGGGGCAACATTCTATTTTTCACTTTTTTTTTTTTTTTTTTTTTTTTTAATTTTATATTTGTGTCTAATCTAATTTGGGGGGAGGAGGAGGAGAGTACCTGCAAGTCAACCGGAAATTTTACTTTTGATAGTGGCTGCGGGTCGAGGGTGCGGATTGCGGACTTTTAACTTGTTGTGGGGTTTACAGGGTGGCCGTGTCTAAACTTATGAGAAAAGAAGGCAACCACAGACCGGAAGAACGTTCAATTTCTGGTTCAGAGACCATGGACAAAGACTTGGGCACCCGCAAAACAATTGCCCGGAGGGGCAACTTTTTGAATGTCAATGGAAGGTCTAGGGGACACCACCTAGAGACGGGCAAGTCTAGAGAACCCCCCCCCCCCCCCCTTCCGCCCAAAATAGAAAATAAATCAATTATCCTTCCAAATGGTAGAAATTGTAAGTGATTGTAGCATGTAGTTGTATCAAAAATAATTCTATTTTTGACGTGTTTGATATTATGAATAAAGTGACAGCATCAGATGATAGAAATAGTAAAAAGCTAAGTACAACTATTCCTTCTTTATTTTCATTGTCCTGATGAATTCTAAGAGTTAACCTATTTAAATTAACAAAACCAAAACTCTTGCCTATACATTCTCTAATCATGTAATTATCGACCAGAGGATTCTGAATTTTCAAGGAAGTTCGCAAAATTCTCGTTGCCAACGGTGGTTGCCAATGTAGACACGTTCATACTAGTAGATTTTAAAACTTCTTTCGGCGAGGGAGATGACGGGTGGGAAGTATGATGTCGTCTGAATCAGGAGGGGGGGGGGTAAAAATCAGGGGGAGGTCTAGATCTGGGGGGGAGAGGAATCCTGAAACTGGGGGGCGAGCTGTATAGTGGCAAGGGGCGGTTGGGCACCACTGCTTGGGGGGGGGGGGGGGGGGGCTACTTCCCGCCCTGCCCCCCCCCCCAAATTACGCCCCTAATTAAAAATTTTAAAGTAAACTAAGAATAAAGTTTGTTAACTCTTACTCCTTTCGTTATTATTTGATCTTCGAATGTTCCGATTCTTTTTTATTGTAAAGTTTTGATTTTTCTGAATTAGGGGGGGGGGCGCCGCGCCGCCCTCGGGGAGCGCCCATTGACAGATAAGGGAGAAAGGTAAGTGTAGGAATTTGCACGGGAATCCGGCGTAGTGTGCCGCAAAAATTACTACCCAAAGGCGGATCCAGAAAATTTTTTAGGGGGGGGGGGCTTCACGCCTATGAATTTTCAAATTTGCAGGGAGGAATTTATGGGATTTTTTCTGTTGAAAAAAGGCAAAGGCTACCGTGAGTTGGGGGGGGGCGTGCCTTTCCCGAATCCGCCGCTGATTACCATGTAACACTGGGCCCCGATGACCGATGTCGCATAAAACCAGGTAGAAGACCCGTGGCGGGCGTGGCATCCGTGATGGCTGTGAAATTGGGATGAAGTGATGGACACACATCATTCATGCAATCTGCACAACGCGGCAAGCAACTGTTGTAGGCGTAGGTGCAGTAGTTCGTGGGGAGGGCAAAGGGGACGGGAGGTCGTCGCAAAACCATGGACGAAGATATAACTAAGGACTGCCGACTGTTGTTAGTCCTGTTTTGCTCTCGACCCCAGCGCTCCAAGCAGCGGTCAGCTGAACTACTCTTTCAAGTGAGCGATCCTGGCGATGTGTCCATGCTCACATGCTGTGCTACTGCTAAAACCGTTGTTGGAGTTGGTCTGTTATGGCATGGCTGTCAACTGTTTCGGCGACCCAAGAGGATCAGATAACTCATTTCTCAATGGAAGATCGAAAGCAAGGGAAATCAGAATCAACTTTGGACAAGGTAACAGAAATCATCAGCAAATTAAAAGAGTCGCCTGATCTCTACAAATAAAACAAATGTCTATGTACTCTTTTTTGTTTGATTCCGTTTTGAGGTTAACTGTGATGTATAGTATTTCAGCCCTTGATTAATCATTTTCGACAATTCAGGAATCTTTCAAGAAATACTCCAGACTTTGCTTTTTAGCGGATTTTGCTTCCTTTTAATTCGCTGATCATTTGTTCCCTTCGTTCAATCGTGATTCAAATTACCTACACGGTATACATTTGCGGGAAGGCATGGGAGAAAGGGAGCCGGAGCGGCCACCGCTGCAGCGGTTCGCTTTTAGTTGACCCTTATGCTGCTTGGAGCGCTGCGGTCGCGCTCGAAAACCCGCTAACAGGTTTTAACACGGGCGGAGATAGGAAGTCGGCAGCCCTTTAGTTATATCTTCGTCCATGGCTCGGAATGGTCTTAAAATTTTCCTTAGGATTTGATCTAGAACGCAACGTTCTTACATTTTCGAAAAGTTAACTCTAGCTCTCGCAATTAACGATTAAAGGCGGAAAAAGCATGGTTTTGGACCGCGGAACAGTGGCGTTATCTAGCGGATGGAAACTTTCTACAGGTCGCTGAGGATTCACCTTAAAAAGCAACGCCGATCGCGTTCCCCAAACGAACTCTTTTAGCGGACCGAAACATCAACAATAACAGGTTGGGAAAATTTTAAATCATCTAAATGCATTTTAAATCGCAGAATACACGAAACATGGACACAATCCTCTGATATAAAACCCCCAAAATCTCATACAGAAAATTTCGTTGAAGTCTGATCCAAATTAGTAACGTAATTACATTCCCAAAAATGCTTAACCTCAATCTTGGCCAAAAACTCCCCCCACAAAAAAAAAGCGACAAATTTGGGGGGACACCGGATTGGCGGAATCACATGGGTCAATCGGTCCTCGAGGACCCGTTCTCGATACTGAAACCAAGCGATCCCCCGAGCGGACCCCCGAACCATGCCGTTCCTATAAGAAAAGCATTATTGACCTTGTAGAAACGATTTCAATAGAGCATGACACTCATGCTCTAAAAAATTTAGTTAAAAAGTCATCGCCAATCTCTAGAGAATTCTATATTTTCCGCTGATTTAAATGGACCTAGTTTGCCTTGTTGCATGATTCACAACTGATAAAAATCTCTAGATCAATGATTCATAGTTCAGTCTATCGTCCAAGATTTTTTCGGCACAAAATCTATCGGAATTCAGACTCTGTTCTTTTTTCGACTCTCTTATAGACTATCTTATCGATCTCTGATAGACTACTTCTGCAGTTTTGCCTAGTTTACGTAATTGTGTCATGAAAGCGCACGTGCGTTTGGTTTCTAACCGCTTTCAGCTATAGCTCTCTCACTCTTTACGTGGCCCTCGCTAGAGCTATCTTTCTCCGAATTTCTAATAATAATAAAAAACAAGCAGATAGTTCTGACACTACAGTGTCAGAGAAGGCGCACCTTGAGCAAATTTGGTCCTCATGAGTCAAATTCCATTTCCACCATCTCAAAAATAATGTGTCCAGCAAAAAACCGGGTCCGAACCTGGATGCGGCGAGTGGGGAGGGGTTAGGACCACTACTACGATCTTATATGGGCAAAACCCCTTTAATATTCCACCACCTC